>MU225405.1:598339-621043 GCA_018584345.1 Thuja plicata | reverse complement strand
TACACATAGCATTCTCAGGTTTCTTTAACTTAGGTAGCCCTCTAACTTTTTTCAATTTACTTATGCTTACCAAGTTATCAAAGTTCACATGACACAACCTCTTATGCCATAACCAAACATCATTGTATTATGCAAACAAGCATGTTTCTTCAGATAAATCCAAATAAAATAAGTTACCTTTAGTCTGATCACCACTTCCAACTAATTCTCCATTAGAATCATAGATCTTTGCTTTTCTGTGATGGAATTCAACTTTGTAACTAGAAGCGTTCAGCTATGCAACACTCAACAAATTATATTTAAGATCATCAACCCAATACACATTATCACATTTGATTTTGTTAGTCAAGTTAATCAATCCTTTACCTTTGATAAGACATGGTGCATCATTACCAAATTTTACATATCCTCCGTTGCATTGGTTTAGGGTTTCAAACTTATCTTTATCACCAGTCATATGATGGGAACAACCACTGTCATTGATCCAATGATCACTTTTACTTATATAAGAGATTAATGTAGTTTTCTCATCATCATCAAAATATTCTTTCATTGCAACATAAACAACTTCTATATCATTGTCATCAGAATTGTCAGTATCATTGTCAGAAGTTTCTTCAACAATATAACAAGATTTCTTACCTTTGTCTTTGTAATCCTTATATTTCCTAAAGTCTCTGTCATCCTTTCTGTCTTTGTATTCCTTGTATTTATAGTCCTTTCTTTCATCTTTCTCATTCTTATTAGGACATCTAGCAGCTATATGACCAACTTTATTGCATGAAAAACAAATAATATGAAGTTTACCTTTGTATTTTCCTTTTCCTCTGGATAGTCTTTTTACCATAAGTGCTTCAAGTTCTTCAAAATCATCATCAGTAGTGTCACTATCACTATTCACATGTTTCTTTCCTTTCTTAGGTTTATTGAGAACTAGCTATGATCTAAAAGAAGAATCAATCCCTTATGGATTATAGTTATCATAATTTGACATTTCAAATGCAGTGAGTTTGCCTATCATATTTTCTAGATTTAGATTATTGTTAGGAGTACATCTCAGTTCTTGAATTGTAGAAACTCTGATAGCATATATAGGAAGTAAAGTTCTCAGTACCTTTCTCATACTAGCATTCTCAACAATTGCTCCATTAGCTCCTCTAATGACATTTACAACTTCTTTTACTGTACCACAATACTGATTAACATTTTCTCCTTCTTGCATTTTCATCTCATTAAACTTACCTCTTAGAATTTCTAATTTAGCTCTTAGAAAATTTGTGTCTCCACCATAGACAATTGCAAGTTTGTACCACATCTCCTTTGCATTTGTGCAACTCTTTATATCATCAAATTTTGAATAGCTCAATGAGGAGGTGATCTACAACATTGCTTGATTGTGCTCTTGATTTTCTTTTAGTTGTGCAGTTGTGAGAGCAGTAGAAGGTGATACATAGTCATTTTCAATAAGTCACTTAGCATCATCTCCAATACCAGCCAAATGCAGTTTCATCAAGCTCTGCCATGCAGGGAAGTTATCTTTGTTCAGCTTGGGAACCTCTTTCTTATACAACTTGATCTTTTCACTCCAAATACATTCAAACTTTTTTTAGGAGACCAATGCTTGGATACCAATTGTTAGAATGAATTCAGAATAACTAAGAGGGGAGGGGTGAATCAGTTATCCTTATGTCTAGATGTAGCAAATAAAACTTTCTATATTTTAGATCTACTCAGCAGTAGTAGCATAAGTCAACAAATTTAATCATGTAGTTTACTGTCTATTGAAATTAGCTTGTAGAAACATAACAGTAAAAAAAACCATAAACATTCATACAAGTTGACACAAGTATTTAACATGGAAACCCAATATGGGAAAAACCACCAGTAACATGCTACCAAGTTTTCACTCTTCTGAAGTGAGCCCTGTGAGGAGCCAACCCTGTTAAAGGTTACAATAACACAATGTTAGGTGTGACCTGGTTAAAGGATTTAATCACCCTATTAGGAGTGGCCTTATTATAGGACTTAGAACATTCCACCTGAATGTCACCTTGTTAGAAGATTTATACAAATGACTATTAGGTCAGCCTTGTTAAAGGATTTTAACTGATACAATGGTTAGAAAGTAATCAATAGTTGTGATCTGATACATACAAATTACTTTGCAATTAAGATCTAATTACAGCTCTGATGTTAACTTATTGGATAGCCTACATTGTCATTTCAACCTTCTGATCTGCTTGGAAATCTGTCAAGCAATCACACATGCAACTCTCTACTTCTGTATTCAGCCTTCTCTGCTAGATCATGCCAAATAGTAAATCAACTATGCAACCCTTTTTTATACATACATGTACTTTACATTCAAAAACAAACCTCTTGCATACTAAATGAATAACCCCTTGAGGTTATCATACACCTCTCTATTTAGGTCAGATAAATATTTTTCTGCTTAAACAAGATCGTAGATCTTAGGTTAGGTCAGATCCAATGGATAATTCCATCTTTGTATTACACTTCTCCAAAGTAGTCTCTAATTAAATCTTTAAACCATGCATTAATTATAGTTACCCATACATTAAATAACATGGATCAATCTTTAATTAACATTACATATCCCAATAAAATTAACTAAGTCGGCCATAGATCTCAAATCTCATCATTAATCCAATTACTGTAAGTCAGCAATTTCACTAGTGCTCGACATTGAATAACTTTGCTCATCACAAGCAACTTTGCTCAGCACAAGAAAATTTTCTTGGTGCAAGCAACTTTTCTCAGCACAAGCAAATTTTCTCGACACAAACAGCTAGAAAAACTATCTTTGAAAGATAAACAACTAATTACTTTCTCAGAGTGCCAACTGATCAAGTAACCTTTTAATTTCCTTAACTCAACCATTCACTTGGTCTTCTTGTTAAATTTTCATCATTAGTAGATATGGTACTCAAATAGATAACAATAGTCTCACCAGTTAAGGTTTGATAGCAATGACAAAATAACAATTGCTTGCATTGTCACTTTCCAACAAGAATCACATGTTCAAAGAGACAGCTCAACAAATGTTAATGACATCTTGGCAAGACAACAAGGAAAAGAAAGAAATGAAATAGACAATAGTGTCACTTTCCTAGTTCATAAACACTTTCTGCAACTTCGATGCCACACCACTGATCCTATCCCCACAAGTATTTGATCCAAACTATACAGAAAGTAAAAATTTTCTAAATCAAGTTCAAAGGGGTCGAACATTAGTCTCTTCAGTTAATGAGTAGCTGTCCCAAGTACTTTGTAGTGGCATTTAATACATCAAAGACTCACATTTAGTCCTCTATGATACAGAGTCCATAATGGGAGAGTTGCAAACCCAACGACAAGTCTGGGATGGAGAGGAGGAAAAATGGGTATTGGCGATGAGGAAATTCTTGAAAATAGAGAGATATGGCTTCAGTAAATTTTGCATAGAAAAATATCTGAAATGCACCAAGGAATCAATCTTCTTCATACTTAGAAAGAACATCAACTGGCATATTTCTCTCATAAGGAGCACATTATAGAAAACAAGGAATATGAGGCCAAGGCTAAACAGATTCCAAAAGCCACGCTGAACGAGTTGAAGGTCATCAACTTCATCTATGCTTATCCATCAGTTTATGGTGAACAGGAATTGAAAGGAGCTTTGGAAGCCTTCAAATTAGCATTAAAGATAATCAGAGAAAAGGATAATCCTAAAGCCACAGACTTAACTCAGATGGCGAGAATTGAATCACTGTTATATCTATGTGTGGTTTAGTTGCCAGGCGTGGTGGAAAAGGTGAAGAGGTTGAAATGGAGTAAGGAAGCCTCAATGGCTAGGATAGTGAATTCCAAGATCCTGCATCTTCCATTTGCAAAGGAGCTGGTCCAAGCGTATAAAGAATAGAAACCTACCCAGTCAGTTTTTGAAGAAGAAGGGAGCCCAGTGGGAAGTGAGGATCGTGCAGTGGACAAAGAACCAGATTTAGATAGTTAGTGTTTATTTGAATTGTAATGTAAACTCTCAAGGAAATGTGTCCTTTTCTACTGGTTTCATGTTATAACTAATTTCCCAAGAGGTCGAGTTTTTCAGGAGACCTCTCAGTGCTTTGATACTATAAGTATTTATATTGAAAAATTTAGAAGGGTTCAGAAAAAAAGAGACTAATCGTAACTAAATAGTTTTATTTTGGTTGTGATAGTTTGAATTTAAAAAAGGTTAGAGGAACATATGTGAAGAAGTCTTATACTATTTTAAAAGAACAGAGTTCATGTGATTACCTATGTAGTGATTTTTGGAAATACATTACAGTTAATTTTATCAAATCTATGTCATTTGAAAACAAAGAGCAAGTGTCCTGTGTCAACATTTTGTTTAGTCTGCAATGTATGTGTCTATTGATTCATAATTCTTGGACTTTATTTATATGTTGATGCCTTTTTTCCGATTAGTTGTCTGTTTTCATTGAATCTGTTAAAAGAGAAACAGTTCTTTTTCTTTCCTTATCATTTTTCTATCTTTATTAAGGTATTTCTGCTAAACTTCTCATCTATGAATGTTGAAGTAACCTTTCTAAAAATTTTAGGTTAAAAGTTGAATTTTAGAATTAGATGTTATTCAAAAAATATCTCTAGGGAGTTCTACCTAGGATCAATTTAGAGGGAAGTGAGTTCAAAACATTTACCCAACTGTTAGTGTCATTTGTCTTTCAAAAGGGATGTAGAATTTTCTTAAAAATGATTTATTGAGAGACAAATATGTTTGCTAATAGATTTTTGGTGACTCTACCGGGGAGCGCTAGACAGTGTAGACCTATTTTTAATTATTTCTTTTATGAATAGTTATGATACTACCAGCTATAGTGATACCTAGCCAGGAGGAACTACCTCCTGTTATTCAACCAGATCTTAACTTTCAAGATACCCAAGAAGATATAATTGCTGATTTGAACACTATTGCTTGGGATTTAAAGACTAGCTATCATCAGTACCAACAAGTTCTCTTAGTCTTGGAAGAAGAAGAAGATATAGGAGAGTGGATTCAAGGTCTCCCAATTGCTTCGGAAGCACAAATTGTTGATAGAGATATCCAAAGGAAATAAAATAAAATATACCATACTAGATTGTCGACCATATATCAGGTCTCAAAGGAGGGAGGGAATCTTTGACACCTTTTATGAAAGTTTTCAAAACCTTCAATTCCCAACCACCTACACTCCAAAACCTAAAGCTAAGAGTAGGCCTCCTTCCCCACCTAAAGCTTAGTCAAACAAATCTCCATCTACTAGTATCTAGAAATCCTTGACCTTATCTGGCATTCAAGCTCCCCCTTGAAACTATCTTTACAGTCATAGTCATGGCACAACCATGGGGAGAAATAGTCAGTCCTCTAGCACTTGGTGCTCATCATGCTCTTCCTAAGGGTGTAAAAGATGTTCTTCCTAAATTTTATGGAGACGGTAAAGTCTCAGTAGATGAACATTTTAATGCATTCAACATAGCAACTACTATTTTAGCAGTTCAACATGAAGATGTAGCTGTTAGGATTTTTCTCAATCCTTGATGGAAGGAGCTATAAAATGGTTTGGTCATTTGACCGAAGGGTCTATAACAAATTGGCAAATAATGATGACAATGTTTGAAATTCATTTCAAAGGCGCTAATGACAAGCATTCTTTGTTGGAAAAATTAACACAAATGAAGAAGGAAATCCATTAACCAATGAGGGACTATGTGGCTCGGTATAATAAAGTGATTCATAAAATTCCCACTGCCAAAAGGCCCACTCCAGAAAACCAACAATGTTTCTTTGTATAATCTATGCCTCCTGACATAGGTTTTCACTTGAGAAGGAGTAGGCCCATAGATTTGGACACTGCCCAAAGCCAAGCCACTAAATTGGAGGATGATATTATCACAGCCAGAAAATGGAGAAAAGATGTGCAAACACCTCATTCCCAAGCCCCGAATTCCTCATCCATAGACCCAGTTGTCCAAAGACTTATGAATGATGTCATTGCCTTGGAAAGATAGCTACCTAAGCAGAGATTTTCCTATCCTCCCATATACCAAGATACTAGTTGAAAGAAATCCAACCAATGGAAAAATAAAACTCCCCTTTTTCCCCCAACTCAGCCAAGGCTGTCCCTAGAGGCTGCTCCAAAAAATGCAGTCATGTGTTCATTTCACCTCACAATAGATCATGAAGGCAGTTCTTGTCCAGATATGTTGAGACATTTTCAAATGGAGGCAACTAAATATGTTTTAGGAGAGTGTACTATAGAAGAAGTGGCTCAAGAGAGACTTGAAAATTTTGGCTCATATTATTTAGAATATGAATTCGACTTTGAAAGAGGGGATATTCTAGTCACTCTTGAAGACCCAACGTGTGCTATGCTGACGCGTAATCAAAAGACTTCTAAGCATGCTCCCTCATGATCGGGTAATTTTCAAAAAGATCATGAACCAGTAAGTAATCTTTACCCTTCTACTAACAAAGTTCATGATTCTAAGGCTTTACAAAATAATGAAGGTATGTCTTCTTTTGATATAATTGAATTTTGCAAATCCTCAGCTATAAAATTTCCCCCGCTGAATATTTAAAGTTAAATCCAAAAGAACTTGATAAGATGGTTAGGTATGTCCAAGGAGATTCCTCACCTTCTTCCTAGACCAACCAATGTACCATAGATCAGACCAGTGAATCCATACAAACTCCCACTATTGCTCCTCCTGTTATATCAAACCAAAATAACTCGGCCAATGCAACCACCTCAAAAACAAAATGTGAAATTGATGAAATGAGAAAACTTGATCCTTTCTATATTTCCTTTCTCCTCAATGGTCTCAAATTAAGTAATTTTATTATAGATTCAGGTGCCTCTAATAATATCATGCCCTTATCTGTTGCCAAATATTTAGGCTTGACTTTGACAAAAAAATTTGGAAGATGATATTCCATGGATGGTAAATAGGTGCCTTTGATTGGCTAAGTGAAAGATTCCCAAGCTGTGTTAGCAGCTTACCCAGACAAGAGATTAAAGTTAACCATCTTAGTCGTAGATATTCCTGTGAGCTATGGAATGCTTTTAAGTAGGACTTTTTGCAGAGACATGGGCGGGGAAATAAAAATGGACTGGTCATAAGCTATTATACCCATAGGGAAGAAAAAGGTCAAGCTAGAACCTGAAGCTAAAAATAAGTATACTATAGTCCCATCTAACGACCCAAAGGCACAAATCCTTTTTCCAAGATTGTGAGTTTGGTAACTATATGATTTTCTCAGAAGAGACATCCCCTATTTCTACAATATGTGGCAAAAATGAACAAATATGGTTAATGGAGTTTGATGGTAGTTGTGCTAGCACAAGATCCATGGCTGGTGTGGTATTGAAGGGACCAAACAATGAATATATCCCATTCTCTTTTAAGCTAGACTTTAAAAATACTAATAGTATTGCTGAATATGAGGCCCTGTTATTAGGTTTACAAGAAGTAAGGATGTTGGGGATTAAAGAAATTGTTGTGAGAGGTGACGCTGAATTGATTGTTAAGCAAGTGAAAGACCAATTCACAGTAAAAAATGAATGCCTCAAACATTATAGGGACCTAGTCTGGGATGAAATCAATTATTTTGAAGCTTTTTCCATAGAGGCAATTCCTAGAAATTTGAATTCGAGAGCTGATTCTTTGGCTGTGTCAGTGTCTCTATTGCTTCCTCACCCAGATTTTAAAATTGATACATACCGGGTTGAGATGATATATAGACCTGTGGTTCTTGATAACTTGATCATCTGCAAGTGTTTGAAGATGATGCCCAAATTAAGGAGTTCATGACATGTGTCAAAGTTTTTTCATCTACTTACTTTGAAGGCATGGGTGAAAAGTGTGGTGAGTCCGGTTCTGAGTTCTCACCAGAAGAAGGAGTTGTTCAGATGAAGAGTAACAAAATTCCCAAAGGTTTGGTTTCCTAAGAAAACTTGTTTTCTTAAAAAGTTGATAGTTTCATTCCAAAAAAAGACCCACATTCAGATCTGCAAAAAAAAAATGACAAAGTAAATATTGGTACTACAGATGAACCTCAGTGGATATCTATAGGTAAGACCCTATCTGTTTAGGAAAAGAAAAACCTTCAAGTCTTGTTGACGGCCTACATGGATGTGTTTTCTTGGAACTATGATGATCTTAAAGATTTTTGAAAAGGAGAATTTAGTCATCATATTCCCATTAAACTAGAGTTGAAGCCCTTCCGGCAAAAACTTCAAAGCTATAATCCTAAAGTGTCAGAAGAAATTATGAGAGAAGTAGACAAGATGCTAAAATCTAGGATCATCTATCCTATCCATCACTCAACCTGGATAGCAAACATTGTTCCTATGAGGAAGAAGAATGGAGAAATAAGGATCTATGTGGATTTCTACAATTTGAACCAGGCTAACCTAAAGGATAATTATGCCTTGCCCAAGATGGAGCATGTTTTACAAACGGTTGTCGGATCAGAGATAATGTCTCTGCTTGACGGGTTTTCAGGGTATAATTAGGTAAGTGTGTCAGACAAAGATAAACACAAGACCGCTTTCACCATGCCATGGGGGACATTTCTTATAATAGAATGCCCTTTGGGTTGATCAATGTAGGAGCGAATTTTCAAAGAGAAATGGATTCTTCCTTTGCTGTTATGGAGAACAAAATTATAGTGATTTATCTTGATGATTTGACGGTTTACTCTAGAAGAAGGAAACATCACATTAGAGACCTCAAATCAGTCCTACAGAGATGCAGGGACCATGGCATATCACTTACTCCCAAAAAATCTATTTTTGGTGTAACAGAAGGAAAGCTGTTAGGCCATATTGTTTCCAAAGAAGGGATTAAGATTGATCTAGAGAGGGTAAAGGCGATTCAGCAAATTATTTTACCATCAACTAGGATAGGAGTTAAATCCTTCATTGGTCAGATCAAATTTTTAAGAGCCTTTGTCCTAGATTTTTCTGAGCTAACTAGGCATATTGTAGGAATGATGAGTGAAAAAAACTATTTAAATGGACAAAAGATGGAAAAAAGGCTTTCAATGTAATAAAAAATGTTGTAGCAGAGGCACCCGCTTTGGTCTACCCTAACTATAAAAAAGATTTCATTATTTATTGTTATGCTTCTCACCACACCTTGTTAGGGATCGTCACCCAGAAAGATGCTTTTGGAAATGAAGCGCCAATTGCTTTCCTGAGCACTCCTCTAAAGAAACACAAACTTAAATACTCTTCAATTGAAAAATAGGCTTTTGCTGTAGTAAAGTCAGTCAAGCAATTTAGGTTTTACATTCTACATTTGTACTCCATAGTGTATGTGCCAGATTCAATAGTGAAAATTTTTCTTACTCAATATGAAATAGAAATGAACAAGAGGGTAGCGTGGATGATTAAGATACGAGAGTATGATCTATTAATTAAACCTACCAAACTGGTCTGGGGAAAGGGCCTTTGTAAGTTCATAGCCAAAAATTTAGAGACATCATAAGACTCAAAAGATGAAGTGTCTCAAGTGTTGTTGGTTAGTCTGACCAATTCTTGGTTCTCTGACATAGCATATTTCCTCACTTATGGAGAATTCCCCACACGGTTGTCACCCAAGGAGAGATGTGTATGTGGTAGATTTGGCATTGTTAATCAACCATACACTCCAACATAGTCCTTATTCATCAGATGCACACAAGAATGAATATGAGATTATTCATCTTGCCCGTCTATATGATTCAACTTGTTGCCTTCTATCCACATGGGGTTTCAAAATAGCTCTCAGGACAAGAGTCTCACAACCATAGACCAATCTAGAATGAAGGATTTATTCTTCCATGAATGCAAGGCAATGATTAATCTAGAAATGAAACATGCAAGATTAATCTAAATGATCCATTTAAACTAGAAATGAGATTAAATCTATGCCATGATTTCAATCCAATTATTCTAGAAATTGAAATTAATCTATTGCAAAATGATATTATTTTATATGAGATTATGAACTAAGAATGTAGCAACAATTTAGTATTCTAACAATGCATATGACTAAAAATTCAAGAAGGGTTTGAATGAGAAATGGGAGTTCTTTTATAGACTCAGAGGTTGTTCAGAATAGAAACTTTCCTTTTTGAAATAAAACAGATAGAAAAGCTAGTTTAAAATAGAAAGCTTTCTTTAAAAGAGAACAATAAATTGTTTTCCCTTTGCTTTAACTATTTTCTTTCTTTGATTTTAACTGTGTTATTTATGATTTTAACTATTTTCTTTCTCTTTAAAGCATAATTAATTCAAAGTTTCCATTTCTGAACTGAAGATAAGATTTTGAGAGAATATTTAATTAATAAAATAGAATATGACCTCATAATTGCTTTTTCTCAATTATCTGAATAATTAAATTCAATTATTGAAAATGAGGATATTTATTTAATAATTAAATATCATTTAATTACCTTTTTATGTGTCTTAGCTAAAGAGGGTGAATTTAATTTAATTAAAGTGCTAGGACTTTATAATTAAATTAATTTGATCATAAGGTTTGTTTAGCCAATAGATATTTTGGAATTAAATATAATGTATGATTAATGCAAATTTAGGATTTTCTACATTTGACACTTAGGTCAAGTAGAGTCAGTCAAAACTTAGAATTGCCTAGTACAATAGGACTTTGATGATTCAGAAGAATGACAAATGCAACAAATTGGTTACAGTTGCAAGATGCCAATTTTGGGGTGTTACATTTTTCCCTTCTTTGAATTGATGTGCGAGCAGCGCATTGATTCAAAGAATAGTCTAATGCCTGAAGCACAAAAGAATAGGTTTTGAAAATTGATGATGCAAAGATCGATTGATGAAGATTTCAGAGCCATCTCCAGGACAAAGCTTAACTCTCTGAAGTCTAGGTTAGGTTTCCAAGACATTGGTCAAATGGAATTTTTGAGGGTCATCTTCAGAACGAAGCTTGATCCCAGGGATCAGGGTTAGAATGCCCTCATACCTTAACAGATTAAGATTTCAAGAATAAACTCCAGAACAAAGCTTGATCCTCAAGGATCCGGGTTAGAATGCCCTGATACCTAACAGATTTGATATCTTTCACAAGGCTATCCCTAGAATGAGGCTCAACCTTCAGGAGTCAGGGTTAGAGTGCCCCAACACCTATCCAACAAGATGGTCAATAGAGGTTTTGGTACCATCTCTAGAACAAAGCTTAGTCCCCCAATATCTAGGTTAGATCACCCAGACACTAGTTAGATTGACATCTTTCACAAGGCTGTCCCTAGAACGAGGCTCAACCTTCAAGAGTCAGGGTTAGAATGCCCTGATACCTATCTCAAAAGTTAGTAAATGGAGGTTTTTAGGACTATCTCCAGAACAGAGCTTATTCCTCCAATATCTAGGTTAGATTGCCTAGACACTGGTCAGATCAAGTTTTCAAGAACCATCTCCAGAATGAAGCTTGATCCTTAGGAGTCAGGGTTAGATTGCCCCAATTCCCAATAGATGAGTTTTCGAGAATCATCTCTAGAACAAAGCTTGATCCTCAAGAATTTGAGTTAGATTGCTCAGATACTTAAAAGATGATGAGATGTAGGGAATAGAGATTCCCCTATTGATTGTGGAGTATCTAGTTTTGACTGTGAGGTACGAAAAACTAAACATGCCCCAAGTGATGAGATGCCCCTATCAATGAGGAATTTTGAAAATCAGATCAGATTGATTGGAATAGATTCAATGATGTAATCATCCTGCCCCCTTGAGAGAAAAATAGAAAGATGACACGTCATAATGATAATGGAGAGAAAAAAATAGCAGATAGATGTTGAATCAGAGATCAAGAAGAACTCAGAACAGATTATGGAAGAATATGGAAGATCCAGAATCAATTTTGAGCAATTTTGAGGTCTAGTTGACCGAGTTTGACTAGGGTTGACCAGAGTTGACTTTTGAGAAAAAAAGCCAAAGATTTGAGAAAATGATGATAATATATGATTTTGACAAGAAAGCAACGTCAGAAAGTTGACTGCACAAGCGTCTGATCGCGTCAGTCCCAAAAAATTTAAAATGCGATTTTGAGCTATATAGAAGTGTCAAATTTTGATTTCAATCACAAAAATGGATTCAGAGTGGTCAAATTAGGTAATGGTGAAGTTTTTGCGCAAAATAGAGCACTTTGAAAAATTAGGTGAAGTGGGCGCCAGAAATGTATGTGGTAGATTTGGCCTTGTTAACCAACCATACACTTCAACATAGTCCTTATTCATCAGATGCACACAAGAATGAATATGAGATTATTCATCTTGCCTTTCTGTATGATTCAACCTGTTTCCTTCTATCCAGACAGGGTTTCAAAATAGCTCTCAGAACGAGAGTCTCACAACCATAGACTAATCTAGAACGAAGGATTTATGCTTCCATGAATGCAATGCAATGATTAATCTAGAAATGAAACATGCAAGATTAATCTAAATGATCCATTTAAACTAGAAATGAGATTAAAACTATGCCATGATTTCAATGCAATTATTCTAGTAATTGGAATTAATCTATTGCAAAATGATATTATTCTATATGAGATTATGAACTAAGAATGTAGCAACAATTCAGTATTCTAACAATGCATATGACTAGAAATTCAGGAAGGGTTTGGATGAGAAATGAGAGTTCTTTATAGACTCAGAGGTTGTTCAGAATAGAAACTTTCCTTTTTAAAATAAAATAGATAGAAAAGCCAGTTTAAAATAGAAAGCTTTCTTTAAAAGAGAACAATAAATTGTTTCCCCTTTGCTTTAACTATTTTCTTTCTTTGATTTTAACTGTATTATTTATGATTTTAACTGTTTTCTTTCTCTTTAAAGCACAGTTAATTCAAAGTTTCCATTTCTGAATAGAAGATAAGATTTTGAGAGAATATTTAATTAATAAAATAGAATATGACCTCATAATTGCTTTTTCTCAATTATCTAAATAATTAAATTCAATTATTGAAAATGAGGATATTTATTTAATAATTAAATATCATTTAATTCCCTTTTTATGTGTCCTAGCTAAAGAGGGTGAGTTTAATTTAATTAAAGTGCTAGGACTTTATAATTAAATTAATTCGATCATAAGGTTTGTTTAGCCAATAGATATTTCAGAATTAAATAGAATGTATGATTAATGCAGATTTAGGATTTTCTACATTTGACACTTAGGTCAAGTAGAGTCAGTCAAAACTCAGAATTTCCTAGTACAATAGGACTTTGATGATTAAGAAGAATGACAAATGCAACAAAATTGGTTAGAGTTGCAAGATGCCAATTCTGGGGTGTTACAAGATGTAATCTAAGATTACAAGTGGCAAAGTATGTAATATGGCAAGGCACCTTGTATAAAAGAGGGCTAGATGGCACTTTTCTTAGATGTGTGGACAAAGAACAATAGTTACAACTATTGAAAACTTTCCATGAGGAGGCTTGCAAAGGACACTTTTCATCATCGGTTACAACTTTCAAGATCCTTTGGTATTACTTTTATTGGCCAGGAATTTTCAAAGATGCATATGCATTTGTCAGAAATTGCCAAAAGTGTCAGTTGTTTTCTGGAAAGTCTCAATTAGTTGCCCTGCCATTGAAACCTATTGTAGTGAATGAGCCTTTTAAGCAATGGGGGATAGATTTTATTGGCCCAATTAATCCCCAGTCGAGTGTTGGTCATGTTTATATCCTAACAGCGACTAATTATTTTACTAAGTGGGTCGAAGCTGTTCCCACTAAGAAAGCATATTCATAGGTGGTCTGTGATTTTCTAGAGGATAATATTCTAGTGCGCTTTGGAGTGCCTCAAAATATTGTGGCTAATAATGCTACTTATTTCTCATCCCAAGAATTGATTCTTTTCTATTATGACCACAGTATTTTGCTAGCTCATTCTTCTAATTATTTTCCTCAAGGTAATGGGCAAGCGGAGTCAAGTAATAAGAATTTGATTGCCATTATGAAGAAATTGGTAGATGAAAGTGGTAAGAACTGGCACAAGAAGCTATATGAAGCCCTTTGGGCTAATAGGATCACTCCTAAAAGAGAAATAGGTATGGAACCTTTTGAGTTGGTCTATGGAGTAGGCGCTCAAGTTTCAATTCCTCTATAATTGTCTGTAGCTAAGTTACAAACTGCCATTGAAGATCAAATGTTTACAGACTCTTTGGAGAAAAGGATTCTGTACTTGTAGAAGTTGGAAGAAGAAAGGGAGACATTAGTTGATAGGATCACAGAACATCAAGTCAGGGTTAAAAACATATTTGATAGAAAGGCCAGGCCTAGAAATTTTATGAAATGAGATGAAGTGTTGCTTTAGGACAAGAGGAAGGCACCAAAATGTTCTCACAACAAGTTTGAATCACTATGGAAAGGGCCCTTCATTGTTACTGAAGAAATAGGGTCCAATGCTTTTAAACTAGCCTACCCAGATGGAATGGTCTTACCATTTTCCTATAATGGAGAAGACCTTAAGTTGCTCAGATTCTAGTGTCTGTTCCCTATGAATAGCTATATATATTAGTTTTAGTTTTCTTTTAGGTTGTGTATCTTTTCCTTTCTATGTTGTGTGTTTTTATGATCCCTTTGCAACAGTTTGTGAAACCAGAGTTTTTGAGTTATCTGACTTTTGAGAAAAGTCAATCCCTAGGCAGAGTCGATGTTTGTCCAAGTCTAGTACTTGTCCTTTTCTTAAGGTGATTTCTAGAGTTGCCATGGTATTTTTGAAAGTCTCAAAGCTGCTTTAATCCTCATGTCCAACTACTCACTGAAAGTGTCAACCTTGTAGTCCGACCGTGTTTTGAAAAACAAAAGATTATTCGCTAACACTTTTTCTTGAACAGGTTTGAATAGTCTACACCCTTGAACAAACTTGAACTTGGTTCATACATGTTCAAGAGTATTCAAGGTAGTTCATGTTACTGTAAGGAATGGAAGATGTATAAAATCAGCAGAAAAAGCCTCATGGTTGCGGTGTATGGAAAATTTGACTTTTCAAAGATGGAAATCAGTGATGTCAACACAAAATATTTAGTCTAAAGATTAAGGCAGATGAAAAAATGAGAATAATTTTGAACAGGATCGAACACATGTGAACAACCTTGAACTCAGTTCAAAACTGTTCAAGAGTGTTCAAGGATTTCGAAAAAGTGACACAGGGTAGTAAAAGTGGAATCATCACCACTCGGTAGTGGGACCTACAGAAAAAGAGCATTTAATGCCAAAAAGTGATGGTAGCGGTTAAGTGCACCCAAGCTATTATATTCATTATAAATCTGCATGGCATGAATGTTTGCGTGGGTGGCATTAATTAATTGCATGCGTAAACTATCATTTCATTCCCTTAGCCTTTATGGCCTTAAATATGGGTAATTAATGATCTAATCACTAGTAATTTCTATTTAAAACCCTTCTTGGCATTCATTCTTTTTGAAATGTGCTCACTGTCTGTATATGGCTAGTCTGAAAGTAAGGGTTTTTGGAAGCTCTAGTGTGTAGAATTATCTACAGGAACAAGGTGAGTCAGGTTTCACCCTCTATAATGTTTTAATTTAAGCTTGCAAAGTATACAAAAGATTCTGTGGCAGTTATCAATTTGTTTTTGCAAGTATGAAGTCTGCTTTTCACTTATTTGGAAGCATTTCTAGTCTGGTTTGTGAAATCCCTATTATAGTAGACATGGATTTAGGAGGATATGATGTTGAAGGAATCCCTGATAGAATTTCTAGATGCTTAGAGAAGAATGTCCCTACTTTGGAAATCCTGCATAGTGGATTGTGCATAGCTGCTTGTTTCCATCCTGCAGTAGTTTTCCCTGATCTAGTTCATGAGTGTGTCCATAACTATGATCAAAGGACTGAATCAATTCTCAAGAAAGATGGTAGTTTTTTGCTAGCTATAAACAGAGAAATTGTCTCTCTATCTTTTCAAATTCTAGAGAAAAACTTTTCCACTTTTTCTCCTCCACAGTCCCTTGTTAAATTCAAAGAAAATGTGGATGTAGATCACACTTCCATGGCCAAGCATTGGTTATTGAACCTATAGAAGGGAGGTTCCTAGTTACCCAAAATGTTTAACCGAAGTCATGTGCACCCGTATATTAGTGATGTTATGGTAATGTTGCAGAGAGCCAGAGGGTCTCAAGTCCTTTTTCTTCTTAGATTGGTTGTTTTGTTTTGTTACATTCAAATTGTTTTAGAAGGAAAATAGATACTGGATTAGGATGAATTTATTGCTAGTTCAATGAGGGAACAACTTAATAATTCAAAACTCACAAGATGTAGTTTCTTCATGTCTTGTTATCTGATGTACTATTGGGCTTGTAGTAGAAAATGGGACGAGATAATTCATGAACCTTGGTCTAATGGCATGTGTGTTAATGAGTATTTCCCTATTCTTCACAAAGATAATGTAATTCAGAACTATAGGAGAGTACATGATACTTTCATGGGTAAACTCTATTTTGAGTTGAATGGGGACTCTGCCAAGAGAATGAGCGCTGAAACTCAAGAGTTTGTCACCAAATTTGGGAGTTTTTATACTAAGTTCCCTAGATTCACTTATGTTAGGGTTGGTGGTTTTTAATATCCACCTACAAAATTGCCTAGGTATGCTTTTGACTAATTTATTTTTGCAGAGGTCTATAGGCAGCTTGCCACTATACTCAGACATTTTCTCCCTGAAGAGGAATGGGAGAAAGTTTTCCCTTTGTAGCTAGGTAATTTCTAATGTTTTTCTATTGAAGACACCATAAGAATAGGGAGTTATCTAATTCATTTTGCTTTCAAATATTATACAAAGAGGACAAGTTTTGATAATAAGAACTTTTCTAGTGGGATTCTAGGAATTAGGTCCCATATGTTCCCAGTTCCTCACCTAGAAGATTTATGGGAGGACTATCCTAATGAGTCCCAGGTTAAGGAGAGAGATCATATTCAGCTCAACATATCTTAGATTCTATCCATGAGGTTGTAGTTCAATGTAGAAGGTGTGATAGATGATGGTTCAAACTTAGTTGAACCTAATTCAAAAAGATCCCTAGGAAATGAGGAATATGATTTTGACTGGTCAGTGGAAGAGGAAGATGATATTGAACATAGGACACAACATGTACTTTAATTAACTAAGGAATGACTATAAGAAAGAAGAAAATAGTCTAGTCCCAAGTCAATTGAAGTTAAATCTTCACCTTTATATTCCTCTTCACCTATTTCTAATCTTCATAAACCAATTGATAATGCAGGTGCATCGGGTAAGCAGCGGATTAAGGGTTCTAGGAAGAAATATGTTGTAGAACCTTTTCCTATGGTTTCACCTTAGTGAATTACCAGATCAATGTCTCGGTCATAAAATAAATGGAAGATGACTTAGGAAAATGCAAAAACAATCAACTTGGAGGATGATAAATTTGGGGATTTAAACTATCAAATTGGTGAAGATGATCAAATAGGAAAGGACCTCTTCGATCTAGATGATGTGACTTTAGATCTGATGGATACTCCTACAAAGACAAGTGAGAAACCAGCAAAAAGTGTCACACTAAGATGGATCACCTCTTTAGTGAATAAGAAATGGAGCCTAGTTTCGGTATCTATCCCTGTGCAGGACATAGTCAGCAAATATGTTCAAAACCCTCCCAAGGCCAAGAAAGTTAAGAGCACAACATGGATGTTTGCTGATGCTAAAACTGGGAAGTGGAATGCTGAAGTAGTCACCTACAGACCAAAGGAGGAGAAGTAGGATGTTGTAGTGGGAGACTTTATAGTCACTAAAATTGAACTAGGAACCATGGATAGGGCGGGAAAGAACCACTTGTTCAAAGAGACAACTCAACAGATGTTAATGACATATTGACAAGACAACAAGGAAAAGAAAGAAATGAAATAGACAATAGTGTCACTTTCCCAGTTCATAAACACTTTTTGCAACTTTGACGCCATGCCATTGATCCAATCCCCATAGGTATTCGATCCAAACTCTATAGAAAGTAAAAATTTTCTAAATCAAGTTCATAGGGGTCGAACATTAGTCTCTTCAGTTGATGAGTGGATGTCCCAAGTACTTAGCAGTGGCAAACAATACATCAAAGACTTGCATTTAGTCCTCCATGATACATAAGCCATAATGGGAGAGTTGTAGACCCAACGAAAAGTCTGGGATGGAGAAGAGGAAAAATGGGTATCGACGATGAGGAAATTCTTGGAAATAGAGAGATATGGCTTCAGTAAATTTTGCACAAAAAAAGCTCTGAAATGCACCGAGGAATCAATCTTCCTCATACTGAGAAAGAACATCAGTTGGTGTATTTCTCTCATAAGAAGCACCATTATAGAAACCATGGAATACGAGGCTGAGGCTAAATAGATTTAGAAAGCTGCACTGAACGAGTTGAAGGTCATCAACTTCACCTATACTTATCCATCAGTTTATGGTGAATAGGAATTGAAAGGAGCTTTGGAATCATTTGACTTAGTGATAAAGATAATCAGAGAAAAGGATAATCCTAAAGCCATAGACTTAAATCAAATGGAAAGAATTGAATCAATATTATATCTGTGTGTGGATCAGTTGCCCGGCTTGGTGGAAAATGTGAAGAAGTTGAAATGGAGTAAGGAAGCCTCAATGGCCAATATAGTGAATTCCAAGATCCCACATCTGCCATTTGCAAAGGAGCTAGTCTAGGCATATAAAGAATGGAAACCTACCTAGTTAGTTTCCAAAGAAGAAGGGAGCCCGATGGGAAGCGAGGATCGTGCAGTGGACAAAGAACCAGATTTTGATAGTTAGTTTTTATTTGAATTGGCATGCAAACTCTCAAGGACATGTGTCATTTTCTATTGTTTTCATTTTATAACTAATTACCCGAGAGATTGATTTTTTTAGGAGACCTCTCGGTGCTTTGATACTATAAGTATTTCTGCTGAAAACTTCAGAAGGGTTCAGGAAAAAAGAGACTAATCGTAACTAGATAGTTTTATTTTGGTTGTGATAGTTTGAATTTAAAAAAAGTTAGAGGAACAGATGTGGAGAAATCTGATACTATTTTGAAAGAACAAACTTCATGTGATTTCCTTTGTAGTGATTTTTGGAAATATATTATAGTTAAGTTTATCAAATCTGTGTCGTTTGAAAACAAAGAGCAAGTGTCCTGTGTTGACATTTTGTTTACTTTGCAGTGTATGTGTCTGTTGATTCATAATTCTTGGAATTTATCTATATGTTGTTGCCTTTTTGTTGATTAGTTGTCTGTTTTCATTGAATCTGTTAAAAGAGAAACTATGTTTTTTCTTTCCTTATCATTTTTCTATCTTTATTTAGGTATTTCTGCAATACTTCTCATCTATGAATGTTGAAGTAACCTTTCTAAAACTTTTAGGTTAAAAGTTGAATTTTAGAATTAGATGTTATTCAAAAAATATCTCTAGGGAGCTGTACCTAGGACCAATTCAGAGGGAAGTGAGTTCAAAACATTTACCCAACTGTTAGTGTCATTTGTCTTTCAAAAGGGCTATAGAATTTTCCTAAAAATGATTTACTGAGAGACAAATATGTTTGCAAACACATATTTATAAAAATACTTCTTTAGTGGCCCCAAATTTCCATGGACTATCAAATTTTTAGCAATATTATTAACTAAGAAAGGGGGCTTACCAATATCAAGTTTCATCTTTCTTTCTTTCTTTCTTTCTTTCTTTCTTTCTTTCTTTTATCTCTTCATCAGATTGTTTCCCCTTTGTAACTTTAGCATCTTTTGCCCCTTTTGATCTCAATTCCTTTACTACATCATTAGAATTTGTTTCATCATCATCATCATCATCATCATCATCATCATCATCATCATCATCATCATCATCATCATCATCATCATCATTATCATCATCATCATCATCATCATCACCATCATCATCATATGTTGTTCCCTTATACGATCTTGTACTCTTGGTCTTCTTCCTTCTTGTCTCTGCACTGGATGGTTCGGTCTGTGATTCCTTCTTTGAACTGGTCATTTTAGGTATACTAGTAGGCTTTGTAGGTGGACTTGTAAATTGTGCAGTTTATCTCCTTATTTTTCTAGATGAGGATGCAACATGGGTAATGCTTGGAGTGGTTGCATCAACATTAATTGGTTCCTCTACTGCCTTCTTCTTTGTTTCTTCTTGCAACTGCTTCTTCCTTGCTTCTCTCAACTTCTGAACTAGTATACCCATGCTTTCTACAAGATGTTCAACTTATTTTTGTACTTTTCTCTATCTACTAGGTCTATTTACCTCTGAGTGTACTTTTAGTGTCTTTTTTTTGTAAGTATCAAACCTTTCTTCATTAGGATCAACTAGTCTCTTCAGTAATCTTGAGCATAGACATCAAGAATGATGTCATCAAATTCATAACCCATTGAAATAACCCAAGAAGTTCTTGGTTCCACTGCTTCCATCAAACATTCATCAATCTCAATGAGAAAACATATGGTGTCCTCATACTTGTCAATAATGTGTTTAAGAATTATTTCTCTCAATTATATCTTCACTTGAAAATATTTAAAGAAACCACATAATGTACTCCTTCTAACTTTACTGTCAAGCATCTTGTAAAAGTCTCTGATTTGTACTACCAGAGGTTTGTTAGTCAACCATTGATGCTTCCAATTCTTTGGAACTCATTCATGAATTAGAAGAAAATATACAAAACCAAAGAACCATACTTAAAGATTTGCTTCTTATTTTTCTTTATCTTAGCAAGGATTTATAATAAATAAATTCTTAAAGCTCCACATATATCATACACACCATTCTCCTTAACCATTCTATAAGATTTATATATTACAATTGATGACATGTAACTGATTAAATGGTTGACTATATTAAGTTGAAGAGAATGCAAGACATTAAATCAGTTAATGGTTTTTATTATCATTGATGTCAACTTGATATCATCCATATGGTCATACACATAATGGCAAAGACTTCAAAGAATCAATGGAATAAAGGTTATGCTTCCAGCAATGCATAAAAGTCAAGTATTCACTAAAGTGATAGACTACATCGGTGGAGTGCACACCATTGGTAAAGACAGAAATAAAAGTCACAGTGATGCCCGATGAGCAGAAGATAGTATTGCCCGACAAAGCAGAATCAAAGGATGCCTGACGAAGAAAAATAAAAGGATGCCCAACGAGCTAAAAATAGTGTTGCCCAATAAGAAAGATCCAATAATGCCTGATGTATGGAGATCCCAAAGCTAACTGAAGTGACACCGATGAAATTGGTAGTTGTCACTGGCGATGAACTATAGAGTTGACCGATAGAATAGAGAGATCAGAAAATGAAAAAATATCTAGCTAGCAGAGCTAAGAGATAGACTTAACTGGTTGTTTGATTTTTTTTATTTGACCATTGTTAAGTAAGTGATTTAAAGATGATTTACACAGTTGGCAAGAAGATAACTATGATATAAATCAGGAGTTAAAGCCGTAAATCAATTTGGCTGGATTATTTTTCACGCCAAGAATGAAGAACCAAGAATTAAGGAACATCATGTCTATTTAAGAGACAAGCATAATTCATTCTCCATGGAGGTCCATAATCTATCAGATACATGGGGGAGTGAATTGATAAAAGATGCTGAAGAGAAACTGATGAAGGATTAAATTCATGCAGTCTTGATCAATCAAGCTGAGGGAGAGCTAAAGAATTTTGTAGACACTAATGAACAGAAAAGCATAGCATCACAGAGAAGAAAGAGTTAAGTACAAAGAAATTGTATTGATACATTGATCATAAAGATATTGTAAGTAAATAGATCTAAAAATCTGCATTTCAGTTGCATTAGAAATAGGTCATTTTGTTTTAGTTTAACCATTGAAGCATTAAGTCTCTTACCAAAGCAGGACTTAACAGTCTTTTGTAATTGAGGTATATCCTAATAGATTACCAGAAGGTTGACTCATGATAGTAGCACCGATCTTACCTAAAGCCTATTGATAGTCCAAGAAGGAGGTTGATTCAAGGATGGTAGTAAGATTTGCATAAAGCCTATTGACAGTCATGAGATTGATTCAAGGATGGTAGCATAGATGCCAGATACTTAGTGACAACCTATGTATTGAAAATCCTCTAACAAGGTCGCACTTAACAGTGTGTTTGTAACCTTTAATAGGGTTGGGTCCTAACATGGCTCACTTCAGAAGAGTCAAAATTTGGGGTACCAGTCCCAGTGGTTTTTTCCCTTAACAGGGTTTCCACGTTAAAATCCATGTGTTATGTGTGTATCGTTCATTACTTGATTGTTTTACATTCTACATATGCATTAATGGATTGACTGGTATACTCTACATATTTACTAAGTATTAGTAAATATAGTTTACTGCTTATCGGTTAACAAGGAGAAACAGGTTAGACAAGGTAAACTGACAGATAGTTATTTATTTCAAGTATTTCAAAGCATGCATCTTGTTGGGACTTAATAAGTTGAGAAGTATTGATTGGTGGATTAAAGTTTACATTGGATAAATATTTGAGGCCACTGATTCACCCCACCCTCTCAATTATTACTAACAATTGGTATCAGAGCTTGTGTGCTTAGAAGGAAGGTTTCAAGACCTAAGTGAAAGATCACAAGATGAACAGACGAGATGTGCCTAAGTTGAACAAGGACAACTTTGC
>MU225405.1:584472-595123 GCA_018584345.1 Thuja plicata | reverse complement strand
GAATAGTAATCTTTATTTGAAAGAAGATACTAATGCTAACACTTTGATTGCTGAAATATTTGTTGATGACATCATATTTGGAGGCAATGATATGCTATGCAAATCATTTTCTAATGAGATGAGCAAGAAATTTGATATGTCTATGTTTGGAGAGATCAAGTTCTTTCTTGGTCTACAGCTCATTCAACAAAGTGAAGGTATTTTCATTATACAGTCCAAATACATCAAAGAAGTTCTAAAAATATTCAAGATGGAAAATTCCAAACCTATTTGAACACCGATGGCTATTCGATGCAAGTTAACAAAGGAAGACAAGACAAAAAAGGTAAATCAGACTCTATATAGATTAATGATAGGAAAACTCATGTATGTTGTACACACCAGACCAGATATTGCACATGCAGTAGGAATTGTTGCTAGATTTTTTGCTAACCCCAGGGAATAACATATAACTACTGTGAAAAGAATTCTAAGATATCTGAAGAATACTGAGGAATTTGGCTTATGGTATAGAAGAGAAGGAAAATTTAAACTAAAAGTGTTTACCGATGCTGATTGGGCTGGAAATCTTGATGACCAGAAGAGCACAATTGGAGGAGCATTCTTTATGGGTGACAGACTTGTCACATGGATTAGCAAGAAGCAAGGATGCATCTCTCAATCTATTGCAGAAGTAGAATATGTTGCTGCTACTGCAAACTGCTCAAATATTGCATGGATCAAACAACTGTTGGAAGGTATGCATATGAAGATCAAAGAACTAGTAGTTATTTATTGTGACAACACCAATGCAATAAATATTTCCAAGAATCTAGTCATGCATGGGAAGACTAAACACATTGCCATCAAGTATCATTACTTAAGAGAACAAGTTCAAGAGAAAGAAGTAATACTTGAATATGTGCAATAAAAAGAACAATTGGCTAATATCTTCACCAAGCCACTGCCAAAAGATACATTTGAGTACTTGAGAAAAAGACTAGGGGTAAAACCCATGTCTAACAGTCAGTAAAAGGACTAAACACTGCATCAACAATATATTATCAGAATATCATTCATGATTGATGCAAGGAAAAGTTGAACTTCAACGCTACATCTATATACAGAAAGGTATATATCAGAACCAAGCACTAAAGCAGATTGTTATATTGATAATGGATAAGGGAAATTCAAGGAATATATTATGGAAAGAAGAAATTGGTTGACAGAATGTCAGATATTTGTAAAATATTTGTTTGGCATTGTTGTCAAAGGGAGAGAATGTTTCCATATTATCATCAGAAACTATTCATTATCAGATTACTCCAAACAGGGAAAGACCATATCCAAAGGGAGATAATTGATATAATTGATATAAAAGTTGCATACAAAAGACATAGACACCAAAGAAGCAGAACTATCAACGAGAAAATTGACACCAATAGAGGTCACAACACATCAGAAGAAGAAAAAGGAAAGCTGCAAGAATCAAATCTAAGCTTACACAGAGCTTACCGGTGGTCAGACATTTTATCGGTTATCAAAACAAACTGTTTGGTAATTTGATGAATCTCAACAATTGTATTTCATATTGTATTAGAAATAGTATAGTATGATAATATAGTATGTTTCCATCAATGCCAAAGGGAGAGATTGATGACATGTAACTGATTAAATGGTTGACTATATTAAGTTGAAGAGAATGCAAGACATTAAATCAGTTAATAGTTTGTATTGTCATTGATGTCAACTTAATATCATCTGTATGGTCATACACATAATGCCAAAGAATTCAAAGAATCAATGGAATAAAGGTTATGCTTCCATCAATGCATAAAAGTCAAGTATTCACTAAAGTGACAGACTACACCGGCGGAGTGCACACCATCAGTAAAGACAGAAATAAAAGTCACAGTGATGCCTGACGAGTAGAAGATAGTATTGCCCAACAAAGTAGAATCAAAGGATGCTTGACGAAGAAGAATCAAAGGATGCCTGCCAAGATAAAAATAGTGTTGCCTGATGAGCAAGATCCAATAATGCCCGATGGATGGAGCTCCCAAAGCTAATTGAAGTGACACTGATGGAACTGGCAGTTATCACCGGCGATGAATTGTAGAGTTGACTGACAGAATAGAGAGATCAAAAAATGACAAAATATCTAGCTGGCAAAGCTAAGAGATAGACTTAACTAGTTTTTTGATTTGTTTTATTCAACCATAGTCAAGTAAGTGATTTAAAGATGATTTACACAGTTGGCAAGAAGATAACTATGAGATAAATCAGGACTTAAAGCTGTAAATCAATTTGGTTGGATTGTTTTTCACGCCAAGAATCAAGAACCAAGAATTAAGGAATATCATGTCTATTTAAGAGAAAAGCATAATTCATTCTCTGTGGAGGTCCATAATCAATTAGATACATGGGGGAGTGAACTGATAAAAGATGCTGAAGAGAAATTGATGAAGGATTAACTTCATGCAGTCTTGATTAATCAAGCTGAGGGAGAGCTAAAGAATTTTGTAGACACTGATGAATAGAAAAGCACATCATCAAAGAGAAGAAAGAGTTAAGTACAAAGTAATTGTATTGATACATTGATCAGAAAGATATTGTAAGTAAATAGATTTGAAAATCTGCAATTCAGTTGCATTAGAAATAGGTCATTTTGTTTCAGTTTAACCATTGAAGCATTAAGTCTCTTAATAGAGCAGGACTTAACAGTCTTTTGTAATTGAGGTATATCCTAAAAAATTACCAGAAGGTTGACTCATGATACTAGGACCGGTCTTACCTAAAGCCTATTGACAGTCATGAGACTGATTCAAGGATGGTAGCGTAGATGCCAGATACTTAGTAACAACCTATGTATTGAAAATCCTCTAACAAGGTCGCACCTAACAGTGTGTTTGTAACCTTTAACAGGGTTGGCTCCTAATAGGGCTCACTTTAGAAGAGTTTCCCAGTGGTTTTTTCCCTTAACAGGGTTTCCATGTTAAAATCCTTGTGTTATGTGTGTATGGTTCATTACTTGATTGTTTTACATTCTGCATATGCATTAATGGATTGATTGGTATAGTTTGCATATTTATTGAGTGTCGGTAAATATAGTTTACTGCTTATCGGTTATCAAGGAGAAATAGGTCAGACAAGGTAAACTGACAGATAGTTATTTGTTTCAAGTATTTCAAAGCATGCATCTTGTTGGGACTTAATAAGTTGAGAAGTATTGATTGGTGGATTAAAGTTTAAATTAGATAAATATTTGAGGCCACTGATTCATTGCCCCCCTCTCAATTATTAGAAAATGAGTTTTCTCTACTTGAATGATAGACCTTATAGCCCAATACCATAGTTGCAAACCTCACATCAGGTTGTATAATATAATTTATTGTCATGACTCTCTTATCATATTGTGCACCAGTAACTTTAGCGACAATATCATTCTTGATAGACTTAAGTGCAGGTACTTCATCGAACACATTGAAACCAGTAATTTTCTCAAGAACCTCCTTAGTGATCTTATAGGGTTTGTTTATCCATATGAACTGATCATGCACTCTGCTTAAGACATATCTTACCCAATAATTCTCATCAAAAGTAATAAATTTCATGACCTATGCTATCTTCTTCTCCATCAAGACCTTATACTCATCTTTTAGGTTATAATTTGCAGACAAATCTTGATATAGATGGTGAGTCTAAATATTTCCTAACTCATCCTAATTAAAGTGAATGTAAGCCCTAATATCTTCTATGTGAAGTACACCATAGGGAACTGACAAAAAATAACCTTGGGGATAATCTTTTAGTGATTTTTAAGGATGTTTCTTAAATTTTGGCTGAGGACAGTCGGTGATGTCTACAATATGAGGCTTGTCAATGATTCAAAGTGCAAAATACCAAACAATGCGATTAAAATACCAAATAATGAATGAAAATACCTTTTTCTATTGAAACAAGGTTTTGATTTTGAAATCTCTACAAATTGCCTTATATTTCACTCAAATATCTTTCAAACACTTTCCAAATGCTACCTCTGAGTAGAAAGGTGAATAATGAGGTGTTGAAATTCCTTTTTGAACCTTCACACATATAAAAGTTAGATGTAATTAATGCTATGTATCCTAGCTATTGTTAGGTTTTCAAATTGCAATGCAAAAATACTTCTATGAACCCTCAAAACTTGCATAGATTCCTTCAGATTTGATTAGTTCATGTTTTTAACATCTTTATATATTTGAATATGAAATTCACATCAATGTATCAATTTTCATAAGGGATTATATAGATTTTTCATGAAAAACTCCCCCTAGTCCAGAGGCCTAAATTTAATTCTATGAAGGATTCTCCACACAAGATTCAGGTGCAGACTCAGGTGTTGCATTGTTAACACTTTTCCTTACCCATGTCTTTCTCATCTCCTTAAAATCTTCCACATCAACTTTCTATTTTCCCTTATCATTGTTCTGCATGTTATTTTTATTTTTGACCGGACCTCTTCTGTTCATTTTCACACTTCCAAGTCTACAAAATTTTGCAATTTGACCAGGATTGTTACACTTTTAGCATACCACATTTGATTTTGCATATATTTATTTTGTATTATCTCCTCTTGATCTACAATTCTTATAAATATGTCCAAAATTATTGCATGTATAACATCTAACATTTCCTTTGTTCAAAGCATTGTTCATTTTGCAATCACTTGATTTGTGCCCATAATTATTTCATTTGAAACATTGACCAGAAAAATATGTAGCATTCATTTTATTTCTTCATTGTGTAGCTCTATGACCAAATTTATTACATACAAAGCATCTACCATTAAAATTTTTAGCATTATGTTGTCTTACTGGGGAGCTCTTAGGATTGTCACTCAGATTGTCTGATGAGGGATTTCTTTGACCAGATCCAAAACTCTCTCCTTTATCAAAGACAATACCATGTGTGTCACCTTTCATTCTATGTCTTTCAAGTTGTGCATCAAGGTTCACTAAATTAGACTTGAATTTCTACTTAAATTTATTCGTAGCAGCAAGTTCATTCTCAAGATCTTCAATAATTTTTCTAAGTTCTTCATTATTGTGTTTTGATTTCTTAATAAGATAGTCTTGATGTTTCTTTATCCCTTAAATTTATTCTTTTAGTATCCATACCTCATGTTTTGTCTTTTCACATTCTTATGTCTTCTCCTTTAGGGACTAATCAATATTTTCATCATTCTTCTTCCTTTCTGCAATATCCTTAGTTAGATTCATCATCATAGATTCCATCTCATGCTTCATATTTTATTTGTCTTTTGCAAGCTGGTCACATTCATCTATATTCTTCATCAGGGTTTGAGAATTATCATTTCTTCCTTTCTTCTTTAATTATTCAAAAATTTCCTTCCTCTTTTCCATGGATTTGTTCAACCATCCTTTCAACGTCTCAATGAAATTTTCAGCTTCCTTAAGGTTCTTCTTCAAATTTAGATTTTCAGCTTTGGGTTGATCAAGATCATCAAGAGAAACAAGGAGTTGTTGAATACCATCAAAATCCATTAAATGATATATCATAATCTTCCATAAGTTGTTAGACTTCCTCCAAGGCACAAATCTATGATACCAATTGTTGGTATTAAGGAACATTGAGATGGGGGGGGGGCGAGGGGAGGCTGAATCAGTGCTCTACAATTTTTAATCTTATTAATCCAATTCTTCAACCATAAACCACATGGAATGGAAAATAAAGTGCAGCCACATAAAATGAATATCCAAAAAATCATAACACCATGATTTTTATTGTGGAAACCCTTGTTGACTACTGGAATTTCACCCTTATCAAATCCTTTTAAAACTTGACACTTCAGAGCAACATGGAATCACTTCAGAGCAACGTGGGCTCACTTTAGAGTAGTGAGTTACTCATAATTGAAGTGAATCTTCAGGTTCTAGGTTGGTTCCTATGTGGTACTAATCACCTAAACTACTCTTTAAGGGAAAATGGTTAAGAGACAAACAAGAAACTAATATTTAATCCTAAAGGTGATGCACCAAAAGTTTAAACTTGTAGTATTTAGAAAAATTATGATTATTTGAACAACTAAATAAAGTGGTGAAATTACACTACCTATTTCATCATGCATGTGCATAAATATTTCATAGGGAGGTCTAATAATGTATATGTCTATGAAGGAAAGATAACTTTCATTATAATGAACTTTGACAATGCCCTTGAAAAAACCATGCAACCTGCACAAAAACACTTAATTCACAGAGATGGCATAACATGAGACACAAGCTGGAAGGAAGAAATATATACTTTCACTAACAAAATTATCAATCAAATGCACAAATCTGCAACAAACAGGAAGGTTATAATAATATAAAAAGATGCTCTCCAATATATTTTCTGCATATGCAAAACTGAGTTACAAAAAGTATGCTAGAAGTGAGTCAAGGACTGAAAATAGCCACTAAGTCTTCAAAATTTGCATAACCAAGAACTATCTAGAAAAGTGAGTGAAAAATCACTAAATACAACACTCCAACCAACTTGAGTTAGATGTAAGAACTTAGGCCTCAAAAGAGGAGTCAAAAAGCCATGAAAATAGATTAGAAGTTTAGAAATAGTCTTCCCAACCAATAAGGAACTCAACATATGTCCAAGTAGGTCCTCAAAACACTCAAAATCTCTTAAAAGCCCCTTCAATAACCATGAAAAATTATTCATCCAAGTTCCTCCTTTATCTTCTCCAACATCCCTAGATGCCCTCTTTGTGCATGTGAAAATTAACTGACACCTTTATTATCAATAAAAATTAATTATATAATGATCTTCTCAACTAATTAAACACCTTTCATAGATCGTTACTTAGCCATATTTAAATATCCTACCAATATCGCCCCATTACTTCATAAACCCGACCTCTTCCTTGACATGTGGAGGCATCTCGCGATCTCGTGGAATTTATCCTTCACACAACTTACTTGGTGGGATCACGATAACCCTCTGATCTAATCACCATTTAAACTCATTCGACCATGTGTCACTCTCTGATTGTTCCTTAGGGTTGATCACTGCCTTCAATTTCATGCATGCCCATCTTGCTACGTGGTGCACTCTTGTTATCCTATGAAATTCCTCTCTCTTTAGTCTATAAAATCACGAGATCATGAAACAATGCCACCTATCTCCTCCATCTGACTTGACTATCTGACTTGGCCTAGACATGTGGCATCACCTTGCTATCCCATGAAACTCCTCTCTCTTCATTCTATCAGATCACTTACATGTTTCCACCTATCATATTTTTTTTACTCAGGCCCATAAAATATCTCTGTTTTGATTGCCAGTCGACTGTCATGTGCGTGAACTACCTGCCAAAAGTCACTTGCCTTTAGCTACTTACCTTTAGTGCGCCAACGCATAAAAACAACCATAAACTAACCCACACCATGAATGTGGGATAATTCCCTTAGGGTGATTCTCTACAAATTTTTGTGCTCCCAGTGCACACAATATCCAGTCTTCTCTCTGCTTTGAATGGCCAAAGACTCTTCAGATGCATACTCAAAACCACCATTAAAGATTCCTCTAACCATATATTATCTCTCAATTGCATGCTAAGCTTGAAATCTTGTAGGACCCATATTTTTACCCATATGCAATTGACAGACACCTTTCTTTTTTCTTGAAGGCTTGATGGTTCTACCAAATTAAGCTTAAGTGAAAATTTTAGTAACAACCTTATTAGAGGAAAACCATAGTGGGGATGAGACCCACAAGATATACTATGCAAAAATATTTTTAACCCTGTTAAAGGTTTATAAGGAATGCACATGCATTCTTGCTTACAGCTTAGAGCTCACTTCTCAATTACAAAATGGAAGGCTACAAACTTACAAAAGTATGAACAACAATCCATAGTTGATGAACTGAATCACAACATCTATATATGACAAAATAGTTCTAATTAAGTACAGTAAACTAAATTAGTACACTTCATGTTTGATCTCTACTTACTTCTGGATTGAACCTCTGATCACATATCCTTAGCACATATATTATATACCACACACACCAAAACAGCTAAATGTATCAATCTTATATATCCACAACTAAGAATTAAATCATCACTGGGTTGACCTTAAGAATATTTACAAAAATATTGTAACATGTAGTAATTCATCCAATTCCACATGAAAAATATAACGTGGACCAAAAATAATTTCCCACACTCTATCAAACAAGTCAAACAATCATCCTTGAACTCAAAAATATTTACCAAAACTGATTTGATAGGATGGCATAATGATTTTCTAACCTTTGTCTTTGTTCTTTACTGTTTCCTAGAAAACTGATATGCAAAACCTTATGATTTGATCAAATGTCAACATTAAGTTTTGTAAAGATGGAATATTATAGAGTATACCTTTATGATGATTTTCCTAGGTTCACACCTCAAGATCCAAAACTGGGTGTCTGTACCGAACCATTTCCTAAAAACTGTATATTGCTCTCTTTCGGCCATACTTAGCTTAATTTCGCCTTCAATCCTCCAATATGATCAAAATAAGTGTAGAGAATATGTGGAATCCATGTAGTTTCCATCGTTGAAAAAATATAAGCTGTCAAGAGTAGTGTCTCTTTCCAACAACAACATCTTATTCTTTCTATACAATATTTTCACACTCTCTCCCCTTTTCACTAGTATTACGTGTCGACTAGGAAAATAAGGATATCAGAAACATATGCATGCAAAGGTCAACAACAACATGTCAAAAGCATACAAAACTAAACCTTAATCAAATCATTAAATATATCAAGAAAGAGTGCATAAAAATATGAAAACTAGAACAAAGACACACCCTCAATATGGCTCCAATCCCTTTTTTTCTTCTCCAAAGTATGATATGTTTCTCTCTTTGTGACAAAGTCAACCTATAACATGAAAGAAAAATGGACAATAATAAAAAGAGTACTAAAAATGTGGTTAGGAGAAATGGGAAAGATGGGCTCAATTTACAAAATTTTGAAACTCAAATTGATGAACAAGATTGAATTGATTCAATGGCCATGATTGAATGTGAGGACTCATAAAATGGGCAATTTTTCATAAACTATTACTACCCAACTTTTTAAATTTTTGGTTCATAATTCATGTATACATGTTAATGTTCCCAAGTCATGTTTTCCCTAAACCTTATGGGTAAAAGCACAATAATCTGTCATCCTTTTACAAAGGAAAAGGTTAACAACACCAAAAATCTAAAACTTCAAGGGCATAAAAGTCACATTTTTGTTGAGAATTTGAAGATGATGTAAACTTATGAAATGTGTGAAATAGGATTAATTATATTCCTACAATTGTTTTTAAAAAAATTGAACCAAAATTAATATGTTTTTTGAAAATTTTAGGTCTATTTTTCATTTCCTAAAAAATACTGTAAATAAGGGAGTTTACTTCCCGCTAAATCATTATAAGTAAAACATTATTTTTTCCTCCAATTTTAGAATATATTTTAGTTGACATGTATAGCTAGTGCATAAAAAATAAAGAAGTGTTTTTGATTTATAGTTTGTCTGTTATAAGTATTCAAAGTTGAACTTACTTGAAATCAACAGTTTTTTTCTTCCGTCATTTTTCCCCTATCAAAACTATACCAAAAACCAAATAAATTACATATTATTGATGAGGACTCTTTTCTCTAGTGTTATCTATGATTTTAAAAAATTCTGAATTGATTTAGTATTTTTTTTTTATTATCTGAATCAACGACTTCTGAAAGCTTTAATAACCTACATGTAGTTTTTAACAAATTTGTTCAATGTTTTATAGTTGAAACAATATAAAATTTATATGTCAAGAATCGTAGTTTTGAGATCTAGAAAAAAGGTACTGATGCAGGAGCATCCTGGGTGTAAGGGAAATCTTGCATCACCCAAAAATATTTCTATTTTCTTTTCAATAAGGGCTACCTTGTGCAGAGCTGCTATTTATGGAAACTTGCTATTTTTAGTAAGTTTGTCATACGATCTCGGAATGTTCTGATTTTACATGTAGAGGTTCATCTCAGTCATATCAGCCTGCCAGTAAAGTTTCATGGCTAGATCAGGTCTAGTTTTGAAGATATTGAAAATTTTTGGTATTGAAAACAGGGTACAGAAACTTCGGGCTCAGTTTTGAAGGCTTTAGAGGCCCCGGATGAGGTCGAAACTTGGGCTAAATTAAGCTTGCTTAGCTTAGGTGTTGTAGAGCGCTTTGTGGCGTTTCCGAAATGGGGTTATAATAGTCAATTGGGTAAACTGGTGATGACTTATGGCCTCCAGAAGTTGGGCCACCTGAAATAGCAGAAAATAATTTTCCTTCAAAATTTTTGTTCGGGTTTCAAAAGTTATTTTGAGCTGACTTTGATGTACTAAATTGAAAAATAAAATAATTCTAATCATGGTCAGCCCTAAGGGCTAAATTTCTGGAACCTTCTCGGGCGGTGGAAATTGCCTATATAAAGAAGGCTCGTAGTGTTGTCTTAGGCAGTTCGGGACAGTTCTAGGGAAATCTGGGTAATAATTCGAGGCTTTGTCCTACATAATATTGTAAGGGGAATGCCCATGTGGCTTTGCATATTGTAATTCTGAAAGTTTGTAATTCCACATTTGTGGAGATAATAAGAAGCCCATTTTC
>MU225405.1:505466-567595 GCA_018584345.1 Thuja plicata | reverse complement strand
CAATTAACAGGATCACTGTGAGATACAAGTTTCCCATTCCTAGGATTGAAGATCTTATGGATTGTTTGGGAGGAGCAAGGTACTACACTAAGTTGGATTTGAAGAGTGGGTACCACCAAATCAGAATGAAGGAGGGGGATGAATGGAAGACAACATTCAAGACAATAGAAGGGCTCTATGAATGGTTGGTCATGCCCTTTGGACTTAGCAATGCTGCAAACACCTTTATGAGATTGATGAATGAGGTGTTGAAGGAATACATAGGTAGATTTGTAGTTGTGTACTTAGATGACATCCTCATTTTCAATAAGACAAAGGAGGAACATCTCCAACATTTGCAGATTGTGATGAAGAAACTTCATGAGGAGAAGCTATCCATTAACTTGGAAAAGTGTGCATTTATGAAACAGGAGTTGATCTATCTTGGTTTTGTGGTATCACAAGGAACCTTGAAGATGGATCCCATTAAGGTTGAGGCAATCTTGAGTTGGCCTACCGCTACATGCAGCTTTGAGGTAAGAAGTTTCAATGGACTTGCATAATTTTATAGAAAGTTCATTAGAGGTTGTAGTGAGATATGTACACCAGTCTTAGATAAAATAAAATGTGGAGTGAAAACTAAATTCAAATGGACTCTAGAGGCTGGTAGAGGTTTTGAAGTATTGAAGAAGAGAGTGGCAACACAACCTATTTTGGTTTTGCCTAATTTTGATAAGTTGTTTACCTTTGAATGTGATGCAAGTGGTATAGCTATTGGGGCAGTTTTGAACCAAGAGAATGGACCAGTAGCCTTTTACAGTGAGAAGTTGAATGAGGCCAAGAAGAGGTACTCTTCTTATGATCTAGAGTTATATGCATTGGTACAAGCCTTAAGGAAATGGAGGCACTATTTGTTGCCTAAGGAATTTGTAGTTTATACTGATAACAAAGCTTTGAATTTTGTCAATTCACAGGAGAAGTTGAGAAACAAACACCTCAAGTGGATGAAATATTTGTAGGCCTATACCTTCACTATCAAACACAAGAAAGCGTAGATGAATAAAGTGGCTGATGCTTTGAGTAGGAGACTCTTGACAGTCCAAGAAGTACAGCTGCAAAGTATAGGCATAGAAAGCGTCAAGGAGCTTTATGAAGGTGATAAGGACTTCTCAGAAGCATACAAGGTATGTGAAGACTTCAGGAACCATTTCCATAGTCAATTTGTAGACTATACAATTCAGAATGATCTCTTGTTTAGAGAAGGAAAACTATGTGTTCCCAAGGGATCTATGAGGGAGAATGTTATTCAAGAAAAGCACAATGGCAGCTTAAGTGGGCATTTTGGCCTGAATAAGACACTAGAACTAGTGCAAAGGTTCTATTACTGGCCTAGGATGCATAAGGACATTAGGAATTATGTGGAGCAATGCTTGGTTTGCCAAAAAGCCAAGGGTATATCATCTAATGCAGGTTTATATTAGCCCTTGCCCATTCCCAATAGGCCTTGGGAATGTATCAGTAAGGATTCTATTGTTGGGCTGCCTAGAAATAAGTCTGGTTTGGATAGTATATTTGTGGTGGTAGATAGGTTTAGCAAGATGAGTCATTTCATTACTTGCAAAACCACCCCTGATGCTAGTCATATTGCTCATTTGTTCTTTAAAGAAGTGGTAAGGATCCATGGTTTACCCATCAGCATAGTATCTGACAGAGATGTTAAATTCATGGGTCATTTTTGGAAGACCTTGTGGTCAAGATTGGGAACCAATCTATCATTTTGATCAACCTACCATCCCCAAAAAAATGGTCAGACTAAAGAGATCAATAGAGTGCTAGGAAATCTCCTTAGGTGCTTGCCAACGGAGTATGGAGTGATGTGGGATTAGATGTTACCACAAGTTGAATATGCCTCTAATGATAGTGCAAATAGGACAACAGTCAAAAGCCCCTTTGAAGTAGTTTATGGGCTGCACCCTAGAGGTGTGTTGGAGTTGAGAACCTTGGAAAATGTAGAAGGAAGGAGTGCATATGCAGATGATTTTGCTCAATCCATGAAAGAAGTTCATGAGCAAGTAAAGAAGTGGCTCCAAGAGGCTACACAAACGTTGAAAGCTAGAGTTGATGAAGGAAGAAAAGATATTCAGTTTGCTATGGGTGAGCTTGTGATGGTGCATCTCAATAAGTCCAGGTTGCAGAAGGGAGTCCCCACCAAGCTACAGATGAGGAGGATTGGACCTTGCAAGATTCTTGCAAAGTATGGGCAAAATACCTATAAAATTGACTTGCCAACAGAATTGGCAACCTCTCCTATTTTCAATGTGCAAGATTTAGTCTAGTATAAGGGACCTACACCAACAAATATAGAGGTGCAATCAAATGGTAAGGACATAGCAACATATGTTCAGCTTACCCCTACACCAACACCAAGGGCTGTGAATATTTTAGACTCTCAGGTGAAGAAAAAGACTAGGAAGGGCACCTATATGGAACGTCTCATTTAGTGGGAAGGCATGTCAAAGGCTAAGTCTACTTGGGTGGCTGAGAGTGACTTTAAGAAGCAGGGAATTGATCCTTAGCTCCTGTCCCTAGAGGTGACATAAGTTCTTGACCTTGGTAGTATGGTGCAGGATCACCTTTGAGATGCCAGCTAATATGGTGGTCTCTTGTCATTTTGGTGTTCTAGTGTGTATAAGACCCTCTAGTAGGGAAATTTCAATACATAAGGTTGTGTTGACCAAGAGTAGTTTAGGTAATTTTCATTTTATGCTTCTGTTTGGGTAGAATAGCTCTTTTTGGCTCTTGTTTAATGGACTATCCTTGATGATGTCATTAATGGGTAGGGTGATGTCATAGTGGTTCTTAGGGTCCATAGATACCCTAGGTGGTCTACCTAAGTTTAGATAAGGTAGATTGGTGGAGAAAACACTTTAAAAGTGTAAGTTGCAAAAAGATGTAAAATGTTGCTATGCAACATTAGCAACTTTTAAAAGTTGCTGACAACATTTTGTTGTCTAGGGAGTTTTGAGGTTCTAATGTTTTTTGAACCCATAGAAGGGATGCAACATGTGTGTCTAAGATATATAAGGTGAAAAAAACCTAATTTGAAAAGAGAGAAGTCATTGTATGGATTTTTGATATTGGAGCCAAGAGCTTTGAATGTGAAGACAATAGATTTGAAGGATTTTTGTATTATTTTGTTGTGAATGGATTGAAACTGAGACTGTTACTAGTTGTATCCATTTTAGTAGATTTTGTAGTGATTTTCCAATAACTAGTTAAGTTTGTAGTTACTTTCCTTTGTAGTTTGTAAATTATTTTTGTTTCAGACAGCTTGCTGTCTAGTTCTGAGCAAGGAGCAAGGATGTGGACCTAACTCCACTTTCCACCATTGGTTCTATATGGCCATCTGGGAATGGAGAATAGGTCAATGGAGATTCAAGACTGTGGAAGGAGGATCTCTGAAAGTACTTTCAAGTATTTTTAGACACTTTCCCTAGGCGAGCTACATGCACAGCCTGGTTAGGAAGAGCAAGTGACAGTTGGTTTAAAAGTTGCAGGGGGTGTTCTCATGAGCCAAGAAGGCCATGGGTGTATTGAATGATGTTATATAGGTGTTCAACTTATTTTGACTACCCAAATACTATAAAGCCTTATGATCAGTATACAACACAAATTCATTTGGCATCAAGTAATGTCTCCATTTCTTCATAGCTTGAACAATAGCATAAAACTCTTGATCATTGACAAAATATTTCCTCTTAGAATCATTCAAATTTTAACTAAAGAAAGCTACAGGTTTACCTTCTTGAGTCAATACATCTCTAATTTCACTTCCACTTGCATCACATTCAACTTGAAATACCTTATTGAAATTAGGCAATGCTAACATGAGAAATTTAGCAACTCTCAGTTTCAAGGTTTCAAAACTTTTATCAGCTCCATGTGTCCATTTCAATTCTCTTTTGTCTCCTCTCATTGTCTTGGTCATATCATTACAAATAGAACTAAAATTTATGATAAAATTCCTGTAAACACTTTCTAATCCATGAAATGATCTTACCTCACTGACATTCTTAGGTGTAGGCCAATTTAGTATACCTTCAACCTTCTCAGGATCCATCTTCAAACCATTAGCTGAAATCACAAAACCCAAATACACAAGCTCTTCTTTCATGAAGGAACACTTCTTTATATTTATCAGCAAATATTCCTCTTTCAATCTCTACAATACTTGTCTTATATGCATCAAATACTCTTCTCTAGTCTTACTAAATATCAGAATATCATCCAAATATATAATCACACATTTATTCAGGAATTTCTTCAAATCTTGATTCATTAACCTCATAAATGTACTTGGTGCATTAGTTAAACCAAAAGGCATAACCAACCACTCATACAAACCTTCCTTTGTCTTGAAATTAGTCTTTCGCTCATCACCTTCTCTGATTCTGATATGATTATACCCACTCTTCAAATCAATTTTGGTAAAATATCTTGCTCCACTCAAACAATCCATTATGTCATCCATTCTCGGTATAAGAAACCTATACTTCACTGTGATCTTGTTGATTGCTCTTGAATCAATGCACATTCACCATTCTCCATTCTTCTTAGGTGCCAACACAGTTGGTACTACACATGGACTCAAACTTTCTCATATCAAACCTTTGTTCTACAGTTCATGAACTTGTCGGTTAAGCTCTTCATTCTCAGTTGGTTTTAACCTAGGTGGTGCTTTGTTTGGTAAACTAGCTCCAGGAATTAGATCCATACAATGAATGATATCTCTCATTGGTGGAAAACCATCAGGTACATTATTTGAAATTATCTCCTTGTACTTAGTGAGTAACTTTTCAACTTCTGCTGGAATTTCATCTTCTGTATTCTTACTTGGTTTGTTAGGAATCAAAGCATAACAAATATTGTTCCTTTTCAAATCCTTAACAAACTGTCTACCTTTCATCAGACAAAATTTCACAGATGTACATATCTCACCAACAAATTCTTAAACCAAAGGTTACAAAACTTTCTTCTTACCATCAATCCAAATAGAATATATATTCAATCTTCCATCATGTATAACATGTCTATAATATTGCCAAGGTCTACACAAAAAAATATGACAAGAATCCATAGGCATAATATCACACAATACCTTATCATAATACTTTCCAAATTTTAGATTTACAAAATATTGTTCACTCACCATTAATGTATGCTCATCCTTGATACATGAGATATGATAGGGTTTCAGATGCTTTATCTTCTCTAACTGCAATTTTTTGACCATTTCCTTAGATGATAAATTCTTCGAGCTTCCACTATCAACAATGACTTTCCAAACCTTGTCTGCAACTCTACATCTGGTCTTGAACAAAATTTTCTTGATAGGATCTTTCTTATCTTTCTCACTCCATAGTATCCTTCAGATCATGAGATTTCCTTCCCTTTTAGATTCATTAGGTGACTCTTCTTGCACCAAAGCATTTCTGCTACTACTAATATTCTTGCTTGCATGTGTACACTCAAAGGATTTGTGTCCTCCCTCACCACAATTGTAACAAGTTACTTTGGAACCCTCTTCTGCTATAACCACCTCGGGAGTAATTGCCTCTTCCTCAGTATGAACTTCCACCTTTCCATTTAGTCTTTCCTTTATCTTGAGATGTGTCTGAATTTGACTTTTCTAGTTCAGATCTACTATTTTCACCATGAGATATACCTCTTCCCCTAGGGAGTCTACCACCTCTACCTCTTTGTCTTTTTTCATAACTTTTGTTCAATTTCTCCTCAACTTTTAGGGAAAAATGATATGTCTCCTCAATGCTTTCCATATTGACCAAACTGATCTGATCTTGTATAGAAATTCTCAAGCCAGTCAAATATCTTGCTACTCTTTCCACCTCATCTTCAACATGTCCAGACCTGATATCCAATCTATAAAATTCTTCAGTGTAGTCTTTCACTGATCTATCTTTTTGCTTCAAACTTTGCATTCTCCTAATCAGGTTAATCTGATAATCACAAGGTAAAAACTTTCCTTTCAATTTTTTTTCCATCTTATCCCATATGTTGATTTTTTCTTTACCTTTATTCTTTCGATCCAATTGTAGATTTTCCCACCATAAGGATTCATGACCTTTCAGCTTTGTACTTGTAATCTTCACCTTCTTGTCCTCTAATATATTCTCATACTCAAAGTACTTTTCCATCTTAGTTATCCAGTCAATCAATTCATCAAAATCCAACTTTACACTATACTCAGGAGGATTAAATTGAGGTGTGGACTTCAAACTTGTTAAGGCTCTAAAGAATATTTCTTCTTCCCGGTCCATCATGAGTTTAGGTGCAGCTTCACCTTGAACCTATTCAACTTCATCATCACTAACATCCTCAAGATGTCTTCCTCTACATTGGGCTATCTCAACAGCTTCTAATCTAGCAACCATCTGTCTAAGCATATCAGCCAGACTTGGATATACATTTCTTCTCTCATGAACCATCTTGAATACCTCTACAATTGTAGGTCATATTAAAATATGCTACCCCACAACAATATCACAAACTAGGGTTAGGGTTTACAATAAGGAACTTAGATCTCACCAACTCTCTAATACCACCCGACGCAAGGAGGGCAGACAAAAGGGGCCAAGGGAACTCCCAACTACATGTCGGACTGTAAAGCCTTCCTAGTTTCAGCCATATACAATCAATGAATTACATAATAGTATTCATACATGCAAGGTCATAGACCTGCCTTCTAGATAATTCAATACTTAATCTTCTATCTTCTCTAGAACTGATAACTCCTCCTACTGCCTCTAAAACTAAAAAATAGAAATAAATATATACAAGAGTCCACCAAAGAGGTTGGCACTCAAATCCATAAGTGAGACCCAAATTTAGGTCCCCACATATCCCAATGAGAGACCCCACATTAATTCAGCCATGAAAATTAAATGTATAAGTCGGTCAGATTAGGATAAACAAATCAGAGGATGATTACTGAAGGAAAACAACCTGTCGGTAAAGAATACTCGAGAAATAGACAAACAAATTGCTAAAGCATTACCAAGAAACAAAAAACCCATTGGTAAGAACACTACAGAGCAATAGAAAATGATTCAGGCAAAGAGATCACTAAGATGCATCAGTAAATCCATAACCCGAGCAATAAAAGATAAACTAGAAAACAAAGTAAACATCTTTTTTGGTTTAGCAGGATTACCAAGGACCCGAGATGCTCCTGCATCAAAATAAATTATACAAAATTACTTTATTGTTCTTGAATCTTGAAATTAAATGGTTTCAAGTGTACCCATTGTAATGCACATCCAATGTCAGATAACTCAGAAGAATTTAAGGACACTATCTCAGGATCAATGGCCTCATACATAAGAAAAATCTAAGAATTCATTGTAAAATTGTGAGGTCATAGGTGTTTGATGTAGGGGAGCCTTTGTATGCTGTCGAGGCGGTGCAAGATCATCCACACTCTGTCATGGAGCTGTAGGATGTATCTAGACATCCTCTTGTCTGGAGGTACCTTCTTCTGCATCTCCTCATCCCCGACTGCTGCATGTGGAGTATCTCACCTGGTCTCCTCAAATGAATGTAGGAATATCAAATGGAGGAACCCCATGTGTCGTAGAAATGTGCTGGTAAGTTGCTAGGAGATCACTGAATAAAATGGAGCTCATGTTGCGCAGATGATCCTTTGGTAGTTGGGATATCTCATACGGAGTGGGAAGATCAAATTGGATGTAAGGATCATAAAATGGACTAGAAGATCAACACTTTTGCTTGTTTGAGATTTGAGCATGTACCTACCCACACGATCAGATGAAAACTCATTGACCTAAGATGCACTGGTGGTAATGGAAGAAAACATATCTATGTGTGCATCCTCAACTACAACCTATCTAGTTCCAATGTAGGTCTCCAAACCTTTTGGAAGAACCAAGAGTTTTTGACCCACCAATGCCCTCTTACTAAGTGGTTGTGGTGCGTCAGGTCATCTACACTTATCCTAATATCTCCCCCGATCCTAACCAACATGTGGAGGTAAATATTTGTAATCAACATCATAACCTAAATGGAACTCTGCAAACAATTGTTGCAGAAATATAAGGGCACCTCATCCTTTTGGGGCCACATATGATGGGCCACCAACCATCTCAGATATATAAAAGGAGATACTAAGTCATCTATACATTTTGTGACCCTAAATGCTCTAACCACCCTTTTCTCTATGTAATGGGTCCCAAACATGTTCTTAACCTGAGTAATAGAAACATCTGAATACACTATCCTCCAACCCATAGTACATGTCACAGTGCTAGAGAGGATATGGTAAAAAGCATCAATAGATGTATCATCATATGGATTGTATGATTTAGCCTTCTGAATCATACTCATCAACTCTGTGTGAATGGAAATCAATTTCTCCCTATTAGGGAGGATAGCACTATTTTGTAATGTCCTCTCTAGCATAGCTAGAGCGACGTGCATCCTTGAGATAGTCTCCTATCTAGGACTATCTTGACTATATGGGGTATCATGGCAGCCTAACGATGCTTGTGAGGCCTGACTATCATGAATGCTATGATATGAACCAATAGAAGCCATGTGACAAAAATGTAATATATAGAGATAAAAAATGCTCACTGCAAGTGGGCACATACATGTGTACATTTAGTAGGAAATCAATTTATCTATATGTGTTGAAAAAGAACATGTTTAAATTTAAAGATTAAAAAACATCTATGTACATATTTAAATTAAACAAATTCAATTTATGTCTTCAACATGAAACATTTTTTCAAACAAAAGTTTATAAATTTTAAACAAGTCAAATTGCATGTATTAACATTAATAGACATAATTTAACATACATGTCCATCTAGACAAAAATATCCATCCATTACATCCCCTTAAGCATAAATACATCAAAAAGAAGATTCCATGTACATGACATAAGTGATTTTAAGACTTCAATAATACAAATTGATTAGCCTAAATTAACGAGCTACAAAGAATTTACAATTATGAAAATCTAATTACATCAAATGTAACCTAGTACAAGACTTAGGGTTTTGTTATGTGCTAATTTTGAAATTTGTGTACATAATGAAAATGTAGAATGATCAAGTTGTGGTAAAATATTTTTTGGTGTTCTCTTAATAATAGTCATGTATCCTAAATTAATTCCTGTAACGATTGCTTCGGATGACTAAAGACTAACTCTTGACGAAACAAAAGTTATGCTTCTAGTTTACGTTTTGGATAAATTATATGTTTTTAGGCTTGAGTTTACGTGTAAATTTTTCAAACTTTTGGGTTTGGTTTGCGTTTAAGTTTGGGTTTGCATTTATGTTTCAAAATTTTGGGTAAATTATATGTTTTTAACATCAATTATATGACCTAAAAACATTTATTTCTTGAAAATAGAGAAAAAAAATACGACATTAAAATGCTAAGTAACAAAAATAATTTTACATATATATTTATACAACAAAACATTAAAAAACAAAAAGGGGACCTACCTCAAACTTGGCCGAGTTTCCTCTCTCAGCCCCTCAACTGCAATTGTAGCCCCTCAATGTGCAAATGAGGGGCTTACAGTTGTTTTTGGGTATTTAAAATGTCTGGTAGACTCGGTCGAGTCTAACATGACCGAGTACTACTCAACCCAGTCTACTGGGCCACGTAGGTGCCCACATAAAATCGGTCGTATTAGACTCGACCGACTCTGCCTGGGACAAGTCTAACTAGGTTGAGTAGTCAGAATTAGCCTAAAAGGTGACAAATTATTGTGCTTTCACCCTTATCCAAATTCTAGTGAAGCGTGATAAATAAAATTGGTCATTTACACTGGCTCAAGTAATCCTTCGACTAGTTCCATGTGAATTTGTACTTAACCTTACACCTTGTGAAGTTTACAAAACTTTTGACTTACCCAACTATGCCAAATAAGTGTTGCATTCTCCCCCTAAGTCCTTAAATTTGGCATTCTAGAGGTTTTCCCAAAATGCCTCACTTTATTGTTTTGAAAAGAAAGTTTGCAAAGTCTCTGACTTTACTGACCTTGCCTAGCTGAACTAAGATTTGTTGTAAAATCATTTGTAGTCAGCGAGTCAGGTAAAGTTAAGAACTAGAAAACTAGTTTGAAGCTTTAGGTTGGCCACTGACTCCCCAACCATGAATTGTGCATGACCTTTAATGAGTTGTATTTTCATGAAACAAGAACACGTGGGGCATTAAATGTTCTTTAAGCCACAAAATACACATATCAAACCATCATGAATTTAAATGTACTACCACTTCCAAATTGAACCAAAATAAAATGCTTCTTTTAAAAATATGGTGTGGTTACAGATGGCTTTCATCATGTAAAACATGGAGAGAAACATTTGTAGCATCTAAGTGTTGGAGAAAGAAAATGGTGCATGAAATAAATCCAATTTAGATTATGAAAAATTTTCTTCTAGTTTAATAGTTTGAAGTACAATTCCAATTTTTATGAGCCTGTTATCTGAAGTAAAGAAAAAAAATTCACCCCCTCCATGAGTTTTCCCAGTGATTTTTCTATTCATATTTTGCATTCTTATGCTTGGCCAACCCAGATATTAGAAAACCACATTACATATTTTATGTACCTACTATCTAAAACCATCACATCCATTATGCCTACTATAATAGATAATGGTTTGGGCAATTTTTTTGATATGGATGTGAACTAGGAAGAAGTCCAAGAAATTCTTAACAGATTAAGCGTAAAATATGAGTCACCAATTGCAAATAGAATTATTGATAGTGGGTTTCTAAAATCCGTTGGTTTACCAAAGAAATTCACTGTCAAGAAATGGTCTCCGCTTGTGTGAGTCATTACTGTAATCACCTGAAAATGGTCTGATGAATTCAAAAGCTCTAATTTGAAATCAAGTCCCCTAGGTGCTAATAAGGATTGTTAACTTAAAGCTAATCACAATTATATAATTAAACTAGATTGGTTTAAATATATAATTCATCAAAAATCTAGAATCCAAGATCACTCACTAAGAGGCATTAATTCTTCAATTAATCTTGGTTATTAAATCAAATCAAAATAAAAAATACATGGCAAAGGAAATTAATTAAAAGGAATTAATTAATTCAAAACATTAATATTTCTTCAACATTGCCTCAAAAGTCAAACCTCTAACCAATAAGAGGTAATCACATGGATCAACTAAGCTTCCATCTTATCCATCCCTCATGGATGCATCTCAAGCGTCAAATTCAAATTCAAATTTGAAGCCTTTTCCCTCCAAGTAAAAATCTATATAATGCAGTCTTTCTAGCTCATTTCATATAGGTGAATAGTTTATTTTAGCATAGAATTAATGTCAATTTTATTCTTGCAATAATCTAGTTCATTTTATCAAGCTAATCTAGTTCAATTTCATGCATTTGATCATAATGGAGTACAATTGAACATATTTTCATGCATTTTAGGCATTTTTACATTGAATCTTCCATCCTAAATTGTCTATTTGCTAAGAATTTATGCTTAATCTGAGAGCATTTGATGTAATTCTTGTAAATCTTCCAGCTAGGAAGAAATATGACATTTTTGGCATGTTTTTGTGTTTAATTTGAGTAAATTTGATGCTAACATGTTAATATAAACTCGTATTAAGTTGTTGTGTGCAAAATTCTTGTAGGTACAACATTTACACATCACATTTTTTTGCCCACCATGGGGCTAGATGCCTCATTTTCATGTAATCTACTCTTTGTTCTAGAAACACAGCAAAAAGCTAGGCAAAATGATGTCTCTGGTAATCCTTTCATAGTCTCTAGTGGCCTTTAGTCATTCCTGGTATATCTTTCATCACTTTTAGGGATTCCTTCATCATCTGCCACTATCCTTTCATCACTTATGATAGGTATAAATTATGCCTTTAGTCATTTTTGGTAATTATTTAGTCGTCTCTGGGATCTTTAGTTGTTTCTGGTAAACCTTTAGTAGTCTGCGGTATAATTCATCATCTGCAGTACGTCTTTAGTCTTTTTTGGAAAGTGTCATTTTGGGTCTCTGTTTTGTCATTTGCAAACCTGAGAGCAAAAAATGCAGTTTAATTCTTTGGAAAATATGCATACTAATCAGCTAACTTGGATGTTTTTGTGATTTTGATAATTTTCAAATAGCCTAACATGTTTTGCAGGACATCTGCCAAAGATTACTTGTAGAAAGAATGGGAGAAAAATGCACAAAACTACTAATGAGTGCTTGCAGTTGCCATTTGAAAAAATCAAACAAATTTTTATTTAGAACTTAACACAATTTCTTTTGATTCATAATTTGAATAGAAGAGTATGTTCTTTTCCTTTGGAAAATAGAAACTCAAACCTCAAATTAGGTTTTGTAGAGAAATTAGAGTAAATGAACAAATCAATTTTGGAAATTGTTTGATTAGCATTCTTTTCTACGCACTTTAAAGTCAAATTTAAAATTGATTTTTAATTCCACTAAAGGATTGTGCTATTTTCCCTTTGAGAAAATCAGAAACTCAAACGGGGAGTTAAGAGTTGATTTTTAATTTGAGGGAATGAACAAGTGTTTTGTGTGCTTGATAGGAGAAAATGACATTGAGTAGGAGAGTATGCTTTTTCCCTTTGGGAAAATAAAAAATCTAGAACTCTCTTGTCACCAATCCTCTTTTACCACTTTATCCTTTAGTTGGGCTTACCGGTGAGGAAAAAATCTCCCGGGACAACCCACATGAGAATGAGGTGTGAGCCATACCACTCCAACTCACGTTAATAAAATTTATTCTCTGGGGCCACAGCTTCAGGACCCTATTGGAATTTGTGCTTATACATGGCTCATGTCTAACACAAAGTGGGGCCTAATAGTCTAAATCATGTTTACATGACTTCTTGTGCCAAGACGCTTTGCGGGGCTATACACTTGAATCATGCTTGCACAGACATAAAGGATATAATTGAACATAGATCCTTACTAAACACCCTAGGCTTAGAAGCTACCCAAATCACCCCTCAAAGGTGATAATCTTTGTGCAAGCCAAATTGTAATTGCCCCAAGATACTTGTCATTTTGTGCCCCCATTTTCATTTGGAGTTAGATAATACGACATCATGACTAGAGCCATTGTGTTCTTGGTGATGGCCATATTCTGATTAGCATTCAAGTGTGTACTTGAGTCTATGAGAAAGGATTTTAATGCTATGCAAATTTTGTAGGGAAAGGTGTGTTTGTACCCCTAATAATCACAAAAAATCTAAAAACAAAAAATTCCTATCAAGACAAGACAAAAACATTCTTCTTTCTGTGTGTGTGTCACTAATTGAACATTTCAAAATACCTACAAGCACTTCAAAAATGGGTGAGATCTCACAAAATGTGGTTAGTCCTTTGCATACAAGTTCCTACAAAATCACTCTTTGCACAAAAACATGGGTTCTAAAACATTGTCTTTGGTCCTTATATTCTTGTTGGTCAAAAAAGGTCATTTCTATGCTATTCTTATCAAAATCAACTCAAACTTGAAGGTTCTAAACACCTATTTCTAGTCCAAACATCACAAGTGCTCAATATCAAACCTTGGTTTTTAGGAGATCAAACTAATTATCCTTTGTTTCAATCACTTAACACTACTCTCAATTGGTCATATCAACCTTCTTCTTGTTTAAAGATCACTATCAAGGTAATATAACCTTCATTAAGATCTCAAACATGATCAAATCTACATCAACAATTTTTCATCAAGCTTTGACCAATTGCGAAGCTAGTATATCAAAAATTGAAAATATAGGTGATAGGTTGCTCATCTTTGAAAATCAAGAATCATATAATCTTACATGGTGTGAACAAGTGGTAATTTTGAACAAATAGACACTACACACATTCCTCAGATAAGAATTGTACCTGAAACACAACAAGAACAAGATAAGGACCCTTTTTCGGCTCCTCAAGCTAGTGATTCAGAAATTGAGATTAACAACAACAAAAAAAACACCAATAACAACAAGAACATGGATGGAATTGAGAACGAATGGGATAATCATGCTAATAGTGACAATGATGAGGATATAAATGATGAATACCTTAAGAAAGTACAACAAGACACAAGGTTTCAAAAGATCATGGACAAAATCCTAATGGCTGACAAAAAACCATATTTCATGCATCTAGCTTCAACATGGATCAAACTACCTCAAGATTTTGATGTGGATAAAATTAAAAAAACAAGAAGAGAAGAATCCCATGACTCTCCTTGTCAAACATGTAGAAGCATTACAAACTCAACTCTATGATATGAAGAAAGAAAATGACACTATTACAAGGAAATACTCAATGAGTGCATTTTGTCCTATGCCTTTTGATCAGAATTTACACATGTCACCATTTCCACCCAATGTGGATATGCCTATATATGAAAAAATATACAGGAGTTTCAAACCCTCAAGATCATATATGAGAGTTCTATAATCTTAGCATGAAGTTCATTCACGAACAAACATACTTCATGAGATTGTTTCCTCGCAGTTTAAGTGGACAAGCACCAGAGTGGTTCTCCAAATTACCTCGTGAAATTAAAAAATTTGAAGAGCTCGTAGAGTGATTCATCCAACATTACTTGTACAAAATTCAACATCCTATGATGATGATTGACTTATGCAATAAAAAATAGCAAATTGGTGAAGCTTTTATATCTTTCTTACAAAGGTGGAGAAGAATGTTTGCACGATATCCTCGATTGATTCCAGAAACATAAAAGATGGACATTTTTGTGAATAACTTGGTTACAAAAATGAATCATTACAAACAATTGAAATGCATTCAAATATTTGAGAAAATTATTGAAATGAGGATTAAAATAGAAGATACCTTGGTAAGGAAAGGAGAACTCAAAATATATAAAGAAACCAAAGGTTCTTTCAATACGAATAACAATGGCAACCAAGACAAATCAAAGTATTGGAACAAGAATCAAAATGTTGCCAATGATGGAGTAGAAGATGCTCAAAATGTAAAACCAAAGTAGCTGACATTTAATCTATCTACTACTAATCCTCCTAAGACTCCTAATATTGTGTCTAATGTGTAAATCAATCAAGACAAAATTCAACAAAACCACCTTTTTCTACTGCTCCTAAACAGATTTTTACACCTCTTGGAGAATCTTTGGAATTAGCATTATGAAAAATTATCTCACAAGGTTATCACACTACCAGAATCAAGACCTCACAAACCACTAGTTAAGCCGAAATGGTGGAATGATGCACATTATTGCGAGTACCATCGAAACTACTAATGTTTGTAGCTTCATTCGTATGATCATTAGAATACATATAATACATGTTGATTAATAATAATATAATATATATGTTATATTATTATTAATCATATGAAATTTAATATTCAATATTAAATTATTATATTATTCTTAATTAATAATTGATTGATGAAACATTATAAGATTTATTAAATTATAATTAATGGGAAGAGGCATTGCCCTTTCTTATAAATAATAATGAATAGACATGTCCCATAAAGGGACATGTTTCTCCTAGCCTCATTCCCAATATAAATGAAAGAGAGATTATTGCATTTGAAAAACACATACAACATAGAGTGGTATTACATTTTCAGCTATCCTAAAAACATAACATGGTATCAGAGCCATGTTGCAAATGTAAGTGAGTAGTTTCTTAATGGTGAATGTGTGGCTGTCTCAGAAAATACAGTCTCAGTAAAGGGACCATATCTCACAAATCCACCATTGGTTTTTTATGAATTTTGGATATGTTGGGGAAAATAAATTTTGAAGAATCCCACTGGAGAGATTACAGAGATAGTTAGGGGTTCAAAAGTTATGATGGACTGTGTATGGGTCTATGTGAAATTCCTAAAAGTGGCTTTCTTTAAAGAGATATATTAATTTTTTATGATCATGGTCAAGCATTAAAAAGAAGAATGTATTCAAGGAAGTGTGTCTCTTTATAGAAAAAAAGAATTAATTATAGAGTTTCAACTCTCTTGGAGAAATCAAGTCATTTAACAAGAATCTACATGAGTATTGTTCAATGATATAAGAGTGGGAATTGTACATTGTGGGGGGAATAATAACCAATTTTACATTTCCATTTGAACCATCCTTAGTGGAGAGTGAGAAAATGGTGACCATACACTCTAAGTTGTTGCTCTACATGAAGGTCATTGACATGGATAGCATGAATAACATTATGATCTCCTGCAGCGTGTCCTCCATAAACAACTTCAAAATTTGATGAGAGTTGATATTTCCTATACGGGCTCACCTTACAAAGGGAAATATTTGAAACTTAAGATAAGTATTACATGTCTTATTAATGCACTTGAATTATTGAGTTTGAAATTTATGCTATAATATTGGCTAGTAAATTCTTGTATGCTTCTATCTATGGTATTTTTGTATGAGATAGTTTTGTTTATAAGCTATTTGTAATCTCTATCTGACATGCCTTCATGATAGAAGTACAAGAAATTGTTTTCAGAGGGAGTTTGAATCTTTAGAGGCAAATTTGGATGAGGAGCTAAAAAGATTGATATCAGACTTAGAGGGAGTCTGAAAATTCATCTTAAGCAATCTTGGATGATCAACAGATTAATATCTTCTCAATGAGTTCTTCTTTATGAGATAATTTTGAGGTGAAATCCCTTGTTTTCACCCTTTACATTGAGGCATGATGGATGTCATGTGTGTGACTCCATATTTTTTATGGGCCCACCCCCTGTGTACATCATGAGGAAGTGACAACTTCCAAATGATTATCACTTGTATTTGTAAGAGTTATTGAAAGGTGACGATCTTACAATAACTTGACCTTCTATTGTGATAGACATCTTGTGATGGTAGAAACATATCATAATAGATAGAACTTGTGGATAGAATCGCCGATTGAGGAAATCCACATTAAAGCTCATGAGTTTTTGGATAGAATCACCGATGGAGGCAATCCACACAAGAGATTGTGGATAGAATCGCTGATTGAGGCAATCCACCTAGGAAATTGTGGATAGAATCGCCGATTGAGGCAATCCACATTAAAGCTTGTGAGTTTGTGGATCGAATTGCCGATGGAGGAAATCCACACAAGAGCTTGTGGATAGAATTGCTGATTGAGGCAATCCAGCCAGGAAATTGTGGATAAAATTGCTAATGGAGGCAATCCACTCCAAAGATCGTGAGTTTGTGGATAGAATCACCGATGGAGGAAATCCACATGAGAGCTTGTGGATAGAATCACCAATGGTGGCAATCCTCTCTAAATATCATGAGTTTGTGGATAGAATCACCGATGGAGGGAATCCACACAAGAGCTTGTGGATAGAATCACTGATGGAGGCAATCCACCTAAGAGCTTGTGGATAGAATCACTAATGCAGGAAATCCACCTAAGAGGTTATGGATAGAATCATCGATGGAGGAAATTCAGCTGAGAGCTTGTGGATAGAATCATCGATGGAGGCAATCCACTTGAGAGCTTGTGGATATAATCGTCGATGGAGGCAATCCACATCTTGATACTATGTTTCTATTGATTACATCATGAGGATGATGCTTTTATTTATTACATCATATGATTGATGTTATCAAGTGTCATATAGGTGTTGACATTAGATTCATTTATCCTCCCTAGCTACGAGAGAGTGTTGATGTTTTGTATAGCTATTGTGAGGGTCATAAGTGTTGACATAGGAGACCACTACACATTTTGTTTAATAATTTTCCTAGCTAAGAGGGAGTGTTAATGTTTGTAGCTTTAGTCGTATGATCATTAGAATGCATATAATACATCTTGATTAATAATAATATAATATATATGTTATATTATTATTAATCCTATGAAATTTAATATTCAATATTAAATTATTAAATTATTCTTAATTAATAATTGATTGATGAAACATTATAAGATTTATTAAATTATAATTAATGGGAAGAGGCGTGCCCTTTCTTATAAATAATAATGAATAGACATGTCCCCATGAAGGGAAACATTTCTCCCAGGCTCATTCCCAATATAAATGAAAGATAGATTGTTGCATTTAAAAAATACATACAACATAGAGTGATATTACATTTGCAGCTATACTAAAGACTTAATAGAAACAAAGGGCATAAAATGAATGAGTGCATGAAACTGAAACATTTGTTACAATATTTGATTGAAAGTGAGGTCATTATAGTGGATGGTCACAAACAAAATTAAGATCACACATCTTTCAAAACACCTTTTCCTAACTATGAGAAAGGAGAATCATCCAATGCAAAAGGAAATTAGGTGAATTATGCATAATCTCATGATAATACCATCAACATGTCAGAGGATTCAGATCAGAGAGTCAATGTGATAATCACCAAGGATTAAAAAAAGTTGAATCTACTAATGCAGTGACAATAGGACAAGCTAAAGTGGTACTAAAAGGAGATTCTTCAAAATTTCCTACATCATCAAAACCCACGACAACCAAAAAAAATTCATCATCCCTCTCATGTAACTATAGTTTGGTTTATCAATTGAAAAGAACTCCCACACAAATCTCTATCCTTGAATTGCTCAAAATTTCTCCCTCACATAAAGATATTTTGGAAAAAGCCTTGGTTGAAATGAATGTTCCTAACAATTTGTACATAGATAAATTCCAAGCACATGGTTGGACACTTGACTACACATCACTATTTATCCTTTCTTGAAGAAGATGAAAATTCCTTGAGTCACCCTCATAAGACACCTGTACATATCGAAGTGATAACTCACAAATATAGAGTGAAACGAGTCTTGATAGACGGAGGAGTGGGCCTCAATATTTGCACTTTAGGTTTGATTAAAGCATTTAGATTATAAGATGAAGATATTGATGCTAATAAGAGGATAACCATAAAAGCACATGATAATGAAGAGAGATCATAGAAAGGGCCAGTAATGTTGCCAATCAAAGTGGGACCCATGGAAAGAAATGTGGTGTTCTATGTGATAGATCTTAGTCTATCCTACAACATTCTTTTAGGAAGACCCTGGATACATGAAATGCAAGCTGACCCTTCCACTTTTCATCAATGATTAAAATTTCCATACAATGGAGAGGCTATCATCATTCCAACTAACACAAGTTATACTATAACTGATTTAATGTTTGAAGATGATAAGTTGATAATCACCGAGCTGCATAAAGTAAATGCAAGATAGTAAATCAATTAATGTATTATATTGTCATTGATGTCAAATTAATATATTATGATTACTCATGAATATATTGTCACAAAACTTGAAGATCTAAAGATATATTTTTTATTTTATTGGTAAAGGTATACACTGAGTGACAGGGTTACCTGAGAAACAGTGAACCCCGAGTAGTTCACAGTGTTGCCTGACAGGCAGTCAACACCGACAGACAATGTTACTTGAGATCAGTAGTAACCGAGCAAGTGGTACTCGAGCAAGTGTTACCAAGAAAACTAAGAGTTGATGACCAAAATCAACTGGAGTTAGAAAATGACAAAACTACTAAGCTGGAAGAGCTATATTTAGAGTTAACTAATTTATTTCTTTATTTTCATCGATCAAATAAGCTAAAGATAAGAAGGAGATTTAAAGCTAGTTTTATTCCCAGTTTTCAAGGAGAAATCTATGGAATAAAACTAAAGCAAATCTTTAAAGATTAAAGCAATGCATGAAGGGATTTGCAGATCTTTAAAGATTAAAGAAATGCATGAAGCAATTTACAGATCAAGAAGAAATCTACATCAAGAACAAGAAATACAAGGAGAATGAATGACTAAATCATGTCTATATAAAGAGACAAGTAATTGATTATGAAAAGAGGAATGTTGAATATGATTCTGGTGAAGATAGAAGTTTTCATGCAGATCTGATCATACAGGCTGAAGGACAGAGCCAAAGAATTCTGCAGAAACTGAGCAACATAAGCAAGAGCATTCACCGAGAAGAAAGAGGAAAGAAGGGAAGAAAATGAATTGAAGAGAACAATGATCAGAGAGGTATTATGGACGAGTAATAGATATGAAAATCTACAAGTTAAAGTTGTATTATTGAACATATCATTTACTATTTTAGTTTAACCATTGAATCAGAAAATCTCTTAACCGAGTGGGATTTAACCATCCTTATTGTATTGAGATACTCAAGAGTATCAAAAGGTTTCTCTTGCTGACAACATAGTGAATGCTAGGTCAAAAAAAAAACTATTCATTTTGAATCCTCTAACAAGGTCACACTTAACATTGTGTTTGTAACCTTTAACAAGGTTGGCTCTTCATCGAGCTCACATCAGAAGAGTGAAAATTTTGGGATACCAGTCCCAAGTGGTTTTTCCATTAATAGGGTTTCCATGTTAAAAATCTATGTGTCAAATGTGTATATGTCTCATTTGTTTGATTTTTTTATTTACACATTACTAAAATAAGATTGATCATTAAACACTAAGTTTAATTTCTTCTATTTGGTAAAGGCAAGAAACAGATAAATAGTATATTCACCAAGCAGTATATATTTGATAGAATTACCTAAGGCATACATCTTGAAGGACTGAAATATAAATAGAGGATATTATATTTGTGATATAAGTATTTGGTTGAATTATTGGAATTAAATTTTAAGGCCACTGATTCACTCCCCCCCCCCTCTAAGTTATTCTAACAATTGGTATCAAATATTTGGTGCTTGGAAGTAGAGTTTAAAGACTCAAGTTAAAGATCACGAGATGAGTAAAAGGGATGTGCCTAAGTTGAACAAGGAAAAATTTGCATCATGGCAAAGAAGGATGAGACTCCATCTATCAAGTATTGGAAATGATGTCACACAATACTTGGATACTGAATTTTCTACACCTACTGGACCTCCGAATGTTGATCAATTGAGAGAGAAACATGAACAAAATTCGATGATGATAGAACTTGCTTCTTTACTATCCAATTCTGAATTTGAAGATGTCAAATCATGCACAACTACAAAGAAAATGTGGGACAAACTCAAGCTAGTACATGGAGGACATACAAATGTACTGAGAGAAAAAGATGAAAGCCTAAGAGGAAAGTTTGATGACCTTAGAATGAAAGAAGGAGAGAGAATCACTCAGTACAGTGGAAGAATCAAAGAGGTTATTAATGCTATCCGAGGAGTAAGAGGAGTACTTGAGGAAGAAACAAATGTAAGTAAAATTATAAGAATCTTACTACCTGTTTATGCTATTAGAGTATCTATAATTCAAGAAATGAGAGAAGTAGCAAATAACAATGTTACTCTTGATAGTTTGATTGGTAGAATTATTTAATTTGAGATGAACAACTATAACAACAGTGTCTTACCAAATATTGAGTCTGCATTCAAATCTTCTCTGAAAATAAAAAAATATTGTCACAAACTGCACACTATGAGAAATGATAGTGATGAATAAGAACTTGATGAAATTGAAGCACTAATGGCTAGAAGATTGCAAAGAGGTAAAGTAAGATACAAAGGTAAATTACCATTGGTATGTTTTAACTGCAAGGAAATTGTACAATTTGTTGCTAAATGCCCTAACAAGAGAAAGGATGAAAGTAACAATGACAGATATTGTGAAATGAAGTTTGATAGAAGTGATGACTGAGACTATAGAAGAAACTAACACTCTAATAGAAGAGATAAACGAGACTACAAGGACAAAGGCAAGAAGGCTTGTTACTTGGTTGAGAACAAAGCTAAAAATATTGACACCGAGTGTGATGAAGATGTTGAGGCAGTATTTGTTTCTATGAAGGATGATTTAGATGAAGAAGAAATGTATGTTGAAACTGCACTCATATCTAAAGTTAGCGAAAATGATGTCTGGATTATTGATAGTGGTTATTGTTAGGGATTTTTCTTGTTGAACCTCAAAATGCTTAAATTTTTGTTTTAACTCTATGACTCCCAATATTGAAATAAATGATTCAAGCAAGAGAAATGCCTAATTGATGAGGGTTTTGATAAAATATGGGGAAACTACTACCTCCTCCTTTTTTGAGATCCACTGACTCATGCAGGTATTACCTATGAATGATTACTAATTGAAAATATCTTTAAAGTGGATTATATCTTCTTACTAACTTTTTGAAATGCCTTTTACTATATCAATAAGTAGATAACTATGCAAGTGACTATGAATAACCTGATACAGAGCTTAATGAGCCAAACTAGTATTTTGAACACAACAAATAGTAATGCAATAAGGATTCTCATCCTTCTTCCTTTTATAGCTCTTATGAACTTAGGAGGGAAAACCTATTTGATTCTCTCTTAAAGGAATCAGTAGACTTTAATTTTATACTCCATGAGTACAATTTCTTATGAGTGTATGCTCTTTTATAAGTGTAATGTAATTGAATGATTGTTCTTAATGCTAGATGATTGAACAATTACATGCAAAACTATAAACCAATGCCTAATCCTATGGGATAGAGAGTCAATATATAGTATAAATCCACAATAAGGTGATTAATAAAATACTAGCAACAAAGATAAAATGCCTTACAAATTATCCTCTAGTTCTATAACTCTGTGATCAGTATGTCTAAGTGCCTTACAAATAAATATACAAGAACTATAATAGAAATGAAAAGAGACAACCAAGATGTAAAATAGAGATTGAAATATATTATATTAATGTCTTAATGCTTCAAATACATTCAGATAGACAAAAAAGTATAGAGGCTTAGACAAATTTTAGTAGTCTGCCTTGTAATTCTATTCCATCATCTTTCAAACTGTTATAATGAGCTCTATATATAGGCTAAAACCATCTTGGAATCATTAAGAAGTAAGGATTCTGCAAGATTCAGTTGGTTTTTACACCTAACCCTAAAATCTAGAAAAGACAAAAGACAAGAAAGAACCAAATGGTAGATGGACAAAAATAGAGAATAAGATCTGATTTTTTCTTTGTCTTCTTGTGATCTTTGGCGCCTTTGTCTGTATATGTTTAGGATAGCATATAATATTTGCAATGAGATCTAGTGACCACCAATACATTCTAACTTACACTAGTATTTATGATAGATAACCTTCCTATGCTCAAAGAGCAGGTGTCATGTGTCCTCCTATTCTTCATTCATGATGTCCAGGTCAACAGTGACAATATTTTTCTTCTTGGGCTTCATTTATATGTCCCATGCTATAAAATATTCTTCTTTCAACCATTCAAAGCTCTATATATTCTCCAACTGGGTCTTCTGTCTTTCCCACCTTGCATCAATGATACTCTTGACATCTGTGATAAACTTATTAAAATCTATTTCTGCATTAAATGCTTCATCTAGATTTTTTTGTATCTCCCCATATCTACCTCTCCTTTATCAAAAACATAAACCTGTTTATTAGGTAGTACAATGTCAAATTTTGAGCCCCAAACCCCTAGTGGCTTGATCTGATTGTCCTTTGATTTGATTAGAGGCACGAATCTGGTGTAACTAGGCCCAAACATGTTCAACCTTGCCTCTATCTAATTAGCCATTCCTTTAAAAAAGGAAAAAGTGTCTCCTATTTCCTCTATCTCAACCCCAACCTAGGTCACTATCTTTGGTAGGTTTGACCTAAGTGGTTGCAAAGATTCCAACCTTTCAAAAAGTCTTGTTTTACCAGACCATGTTACATAATAAGGGTTCAAAATTTGGATAAAATTGTTTACCTCTACTTGCAGGCATGGAAACTTTCCATAAGCTCCATATAATAAATCAATCTTATCCTTTATTGTATCTACCCTATGCTGCAAATTTTTTTTTAATGCACCCAAAACAACATTATTGTGCTCCTTAATCTCTTGCTATGTCTCTGCTATAGTATGCTTTATTTCCTCTATTTGGATTTCAGCATCTTGCACCTCTTTTGGTTCTACAAGGGCAACTTCTGGAATATCAAGTAGTATTTGTGTGAGATTTTCTATCAACTTCTCTTGTGCTTTGATCTTAATTAGAGCCAATTCTCCATCTTTGACACTATCACTAGTTTCACTAGTGAGCTTCTTCAAATTTTCAGACATTTGATTAGCTTTGGCCTCATTCAATTGAGAAAAATGGGAGAGCACTTGGGAAATCTCCAAGTATCTTGTATTCTGGACTGACTAGATAATCATATTTCCTTCCATTTTCTCTTGAATGTTTATTACAGATGGATTTTGATCTTTTGGAGCTAAGCTCCACATTGCTAATGCCTAGGATTTTGGATTATATCCAAATCCTCTGATCATTTCCCCAACCTATGTTTCTAATGACAACTTTACATCAGGTTGCTTCCTAATCTGATCTATAATGAAAGCAGAGGCCAAATCCCACCCTTCTATTAATAAAATTCAATTGGCGTTTACCATTTGTCTTGCCTCCTCTAGTGTGATTTGGTCTAATTCAGGATCATAATCCTACAATGTTTGTACATCCTCACTAGTTACTAGATCACCACCTACCAATTGTAGTTGTGCACCAGCATGCTATTGTTTGTTCTAGATGAGGAAATCTTTGAATTCCTTGGTCTTGATGAAATTTTCATCCTTTAGAAATTGATCTTGATATATCAATTTTTCATCTATACATGTCATGAGAGGCAACTCTTTCTCCTCTTCTTCATCTTTTTGCAGTTTCTTTCCTACTCTTATTTGCTTCCTCAACTAATGGTCATAGGCTCTATTACCAGTAATAAGAGCACCAATTCTGTCTTTCTTCTTCTGTTTGTTTTGAGATGGTTCCCCTGTTTCAACTCTTTGTCTTTTTGGTGGGGGCTCATTGGTAACCTCAGTTTTATGGACCTCTGTTAGGTCAATTATTTTCTCATCACTAGTTTCTTGTTCTTCAACAAATGCTTGATTTACTAGAGGGGAGCTAGGTACTAAATACTCTTCATCAATGTCCTCATCATAATATAATGATGAATGCCCTTTGTGGCCCTTCTATGGAACTACAAATGCATCTTCCAGTTGATTACATAACATATTATGGGACTCAATCATGGCATCAAGCCTTTTTAAATATGGAAAGTCTAGGAATAAACCCACAAAATAAATTCCCTTCCTCTTTACTTGTCTCTCTAATTCCATTAATTCATTAAACTTCTCAGCCCTTTTATCAACCTCCTCATCCTCCAATATATTTCCTTTTAGATCTTCTTCCATACATTCCTCATGATCCTTTGTATATGGAATGGTGGGTGTCAACAACTTCTTGGCAATCAAAATGAAGCCTTCTATGTCAATGTATCTATAAAGGGTCACATTTATTTTGTAGTGACTCATCCAATTATTCACTGGGTCTAATTCCCTTTTACCAATTGTAAAATTGTAGACCCTAAACTATCTTGGGGTAAATGTACCCTTCTTGTGAGGAGCAAGGTGCTCCTTGTCTATCAAAATTAGTTTCCTGATGAATTCCATTACTGGATTCCTGGGTGGCACATAGAATGGAAAAACATGGGGTGGGTGAGTGCAACCATACACTCTGATTAATGTAAAATAATTCTAATAGTAGAAGTCACCCCAGTTGTGATCTCCTGGCCACTCATCAACATACTGGCATGGCCTTAGTCTTATTTACTCCTAAACACTTAAGAATTAGATAAACTATCCAATTTTCAAAAGCACAAAATTCTTGTTCCCTTGAGGTGTAGTTCTACATTCTCAACCAAAACTAGATGGGGTTGGCCTAGTTTTGACAAAACCTCTAAGGCCTCAAATACAGACAATTCATAATAGGAAAGTTATAATATAAAATCAAATGCATTAAAATGGAATAATGGATGAATCTGGGGTTTTCCTTCTTGATCTAGATATCAATGAATCCTTGATGCATTTGATTGATTATGTACTATATATAATCATAATAGGTACTGGTATGAGGGCTCTGCATATCTAGGACCATCATAAGGATATCTGAGGTAATTCTCTCGGGTCCTCCATCCTTTCCCAACACTTTGCACAATGCATAGGAGATATACTTCATGCAGAAGTTCAAGTCCTTATAGTAGTACGAGGCAGTCCCTGGGATGGGTGCTATATAATTATTCATTCTCCTTGGCACATGATGTTCCTAGATAATTTGGAAGCAATGCAAGACTCTCTTGTATACCTATTCTCTAAACTTTTCAAGTGTATGTTTGTGGCCATGGGATGGTATACATTGAAAGCTTTCATGAATGAGTTCTTGTCTAGGGTTACTAGGGCTTTCCCATCATCCATTTTTATTGTTTTGGTTAGGGTATCATACCTACTGGCCATTTCTAAGATAAAATCAACATCTACAAATATGTCTGGGACTATTAATTTGGCTAATCCATAGGTCCATGGGTTTGAGATTGGCACAGCTTCATCACTATTATTATAAAATTAATTGAATAGGGAATAACTAGAAGAGCCCACGGTTTTAGAATCCCTAATGAAATGCAAATCATCAATGAGAGTATCAACACTTACCTTTCTATTTTGGCTTGGTCTCGGCAACAAGGAGATGAATTCTTCATAATAATTGTGCTTCCCTTTCATGTCATCATCAAGATGACCACTTATACCACTAGTGGAAGCTACACTCATTGCCTGAATCATTTTGTTCTGTTCCAATTTATATTACCAATATTGAAACAAATCTCCTACAAACCCTCACCACAAGCTATCAATTACTCTGTCAATTGAACTTCTAAGCAATGAAAACACCACCAATCACAATGCCTTCTGAATTGTAAACAAGGATATTAGTTCTTTCAAAACACACTGCTGGAAAACTCTACTCTTCTTGGAAAATGCTAATCTTTTATAAAACTCTTAGCTCTAAAAACTTGGAATCTGGTAAAATAAAATGACAACAGATACGCTTACTTATATCTGAGAAATCAATGCAGCCATCTCTTTGAAACTTGCAAAATTACAATTCAATCACTTCTGCCATTAGTTTACATACTGTGACATCAATTCTATTTCTAGCCATGGCATTTCAAATTGACATGAAATCAATTATCAATGAGTGTATTTTTATTATTTAAACCTTATAAAATTCAAAAAGGGATCAAAATCAAATTTGATTAGCAACTATACACCATGGCACCGAAGAAAATTCTTCACTTTAACTCTAGTTCTACTTGTAGCGACCCCATGACTGTGTAATCTCTTTGTCACTAAATGTTCACTCTAACTATGGTTTCATTCTGAGACTTAGCGACTTCCATTAGATCAATCTCCAGATCAATGGTTATCTCCTTGTCACTAGATGAAATCTTTTAACTCATGTTCCTTTGGAGACAATGTGACTAAACCATCTACTAATTGATCTTTAACATTGGTTTACTTTAGGAGACTTGGCGACTATTATATCTCTTTATCACTGAAAAATTCTTTTAACTTGTAGTTTATTTAGAGACCATGCAACAAAAAGGTTTGTCTCTTTATCACTGTATAATTTTACCTTTATTATTCTCATATGGAGATAACGCGAAAACCATTGATCTTCTTTTATCTACATAAAACGGTCAGTGCTGGAATTCTCCAGATTTGAAAAGAAAACCCTTATTTTTCACGAGACTTCGTGATGGCTATCTCGAAGTCGCCAGGTGTACTTCTCATTTTAAATTTTTATTAGAGACTATGTGACTGAATAACATGTGTCTCATCTATCCCTTTGTCTCCTAATCACCAGATCACTTTTGACTTTTTAAGCTCTTACTGCGACCACACGACTGTCGTTGGATCTCTTTTCATCCTGTGGTTGTCGCCAAGTCTCTTGATTCTTAACTGAACCCATGATTTCTTTCGCAACTAGGAAAAAATAATAATATTAAAACTAACATTTAACTTAGGTTCATTGAGAGACTTTGTGACTATAGAAACTTAGTGTCGCTAGATGATTTTTAAACTACAGGGTTTATTCAGAGACTTCCCGACCACCGTTAGATTTGATTTGAGGTGAACAGTCTGCGTTAAGTCTCCATATCTACTGAGGTATATTCTTTTTATCAGGAGATAACATGACAAATTCTTTTTTCCAAGTCTCTAGATAGAATGGAATATTCTTTTTACTTCACGAGACTAAGCAACTAACATAATAAGCACATGCTTTATACTCAGAACTTAAGTTATGAAAAAGAAACTTGAAAATAGAAACTCAACTAAGATATTAGGGTTTTTTGCCATTTTCAAACATAAAGAAACCTAGGATTTAGGGTTTTTGACATTTTTCACTAGGTTTATGGTTAAAAACACCATTTGCAGAGATATTTAAGTAATTTTTCGACATGACTTTCAAATCTTAAGCACAGAAATGACTGGGAACTTCAAAATTTTATTGGGCAGACTACAAACTAGAAATACAACAAATAGTTGTACTCACCACATGACTAGAGATAAATAAATGTTTGAAACTTTTGAATATTACAATGGTGGATCAGCTAGGATGGGTAATGAATCACCTTTCCTAGTTGAAGGAAAAGGAACCATCATGTTGAATAATATGATCATATGTGAAAATGAATATTGGGTGAAAGGAATTAACTATAATCTATTGAGTGTTTCATAGCTAAATAACACAGGACAACGAGTTTCATTTGAGAACAAAAACGCAAAGATCTATAATGGAACATGAAGGTTGATCGATACTGGTGAACAAACAAAAGGTAACCTATTCTATCTTGATAATATTGAGACCACTTGTTTATTGGCTAGAAATGAAGACATTTGGTTGTGGCATAAAAGGTTATGTCATGTGAATTTTGACAAAATTGTTAAGATAAGAAAAAAAAGAGAAGTAAGAGGCTTACTGAGTATGTCAAAACCTGACCATGTCATGTGCAAGAATTTTCAAAAAGGAAAAATGACAAAGTCTAGTTTCAAGAGAAAAACCTACACATCTAATGCTATTATAGAGTTGGTCCATAATGACTTATGTGGACTAATGAGAACAAAAATCTATTATGGTGATAGATAATTCATTCTATTTGTTGATGAATATTCTAGGATGGTGACTGTCATGTTCTTAAAAGAGAAATCTAAAGAATTTAAGATGTTCAAATGGTATAAAGCTATAGTTGAAAATAAAAATGGAAAAGAACTAAAATGTTTAAGATCAAATAGAGGAGGAGAATTTATTTCTAATGAATTCACTAACTTTTGTAATGAGCATGGACTTACATGACAGGTTTCTACACCGAGAACACCACAGCAAAATGGGATTGTTGAAAGAAGGAATAGATCAATTCTTGATTGTGCTAGAACACTGATGATTGTAAAAGGCATCACACAAAATTTTTGGATAGAAGCTATAAGTACTTCTATCTATACATTAAACCGAGTTCAATTGAAGAAAGACACCTTATGAGCTATGGTATGGATACACACCAAATGTGAGTTACTTTAGACTTTTTGGAAGTCAATGTTATATATTGAAAGATGATAGAAATGGAAAGTTTGACTCTAAAAGTTATGAAGGGATATTTCTAGGATATTCTACCAAATTAAAAGCTTATAAATGTATTAAAAAATCTTCTATATAAATCATTGAAAGTGCAAATGTCAAAGTGGATGAATTTGCTAAGAAAAATGATGAGGAAAGAAGAAAGGAACTACAAGATTACAAGGATTTGTCTACATTGAAGAACTTGACACTTTTCCCAAGCAACAGTGTAACGCTACAGAGTGTCAGAACAATGCAAACAAGCAACATGCTATTGTAGACACCTAAAAATGGTTCGAGCCTACTGGTCTATGTGTTTTAACATTTTAGCATTATGATTGAAACTTTGTTTTGCAACCTAAATATTCCTCTATGTTGCATATGATCTTTATTATATGACAACACTTTGTCTTTTGTTAATGATTGAATATTGCAAAATTGTTGAATTATTTACTAACAATTCTACTCTCTTTACCAAATTGATCATTTTCCAAATCATTTCTAATCAACCCTAAACTGATCCTATTCAATCCTATTCGATCCTAAACCAATCCTATTCGATCCAAAACCATTCCAAACCTTCCTAAATCAATTCAAACCCATTATAATCTATTCCTAATCACTTGCAGAATTGTTTGGACTCATTCCGACCATTCTAGGGCATTGTCAAAGATCATCAAAGCCTAATTAACCCAATTTCCAATCTGATAAAAAACCTATTTCAATTAGATCAATATTTTCATCATTTTAGGAGTATTTTCCAAGATCATCGATGCTTCATATCCCCTTAATCAACTATTTGATAACATTGTCAAGGATCATTGGTGTTATTGTTATCAATCTATCAATACGAATTCAATAGTGTTGTTCATGTTTGTCAATACTATTTCTGATCATCATTATTTTAGGAACATTGTCCAAATCATCGATGCTTTCCCTATTTCAATTTCAATCTTACGATGCCATCAAAGTTCATTGGTTCTTTTCAATCATTTCCAATCATCATTACACGGGTGGATTGCCAAAGCTCATAGATGCCTTATGATTTCCTAAACTATTCCAGAACCCTCAGAATTGATCCTAAACTTTATCAATATTATCAAAATCATTTCAATTCAACATCAACACCTTCAATTCAACCTATAATTTACTAATTTCCCCCTTGGGATGAATAACCCATAGTTTATCCCTAGGTCCTAATTGCATAAATAAATAAACTTTATTTATTCCCTTTTCCCTAAGTCTCCAACAATTAATTAATTTTTATTAATTAATTGGCTAATTTCAATTTATGAGATTTTTATAATTTCATAAATCTAATTATTGATTTTGAGGAATATTGAGGATATTGAATTATTAAATGGCTTAATGATTCCTAATCCTACCTAATTGCCATATCCCTTAATTGAGGATTCACATCCCTATTAAGGTGCTTCATGAATATTCTCAATATCTCCTTATTTGATCTCCCCTATATCATGCTTCCTAACATCTCACCAACCAAAATCTACATTTATGCATTGATTTTGTGCAATCTCACCTAAATGACTCTCATTTTCTATAAATTGAGAGGCATTTCATTCTTTCAAGGTTAGACCACTATCTTCTAGTATTCTCATTACAAACTTGTGCTTTCAAAATTCTTTGTGCAATTGTGTTATTATCAAAAAGCAACATCAAATCTGATTATGGAGAAGAAAGGAGGACATGGGAGATGCATTTGAAGGGAGTTCTTAGTGTTTTCATGCTTTGTGTTTATGAACTCTTGTTTTGAATGGCTTTCAAGATAGATTAGATAGGTTAGCATATTTTTTAGGGTTTGTGGTCTCCTAGATATGCTCTAATGCCTTTTTCTAGTCTTACATTTGGTGAACCCGATGTGAAAAATTTAATAATCATGATAATTATGATCCTTGAAATGCCTCAAGTCCATCTTCAGATTCTAGAGACTCACATGAAACATTTTCTTCCTTCAAAGATTTACCTGAAGAGGATATTAACGAAGCCGTTAAGAAAAAAAAATTTAGCAGACATTAACATACCTCATGACTCAAGATTCAAGATGATATATCAAAGCGATTCAAAAGACAAATACTCAATTATTCTTGGAGTATCAAAATCCCCCACCATCTACTTTGGTAGAGAATCAAGGCTTAGTGGTTCGGGATAGAGAAAAGTGAGAACAAACCTTAGATGAGTCAACTATGGTGGTAACACAAAAATGATAGCAAAATGATTTAACTCTCCATATTCCTCCAAAGGAAAAGTATATACCATTGGATAATCCTTTATTTGAAGAGGTAGCACTCCCTCCTCCTAAGATGGTGGATGCTACAAAAATCCCTAAAAAAGGTCCTAAAAGAACATGGAAGATTGATTTAAAGAATCACTTGCCAAAAGGATCAAGTGAAACATTCACATTTCCTTGGGGAATGCCAGAAGTACCCCCTTTTGAAGAAACATGACCAAGTGGTCCTCCTTTGGTAACACATACAACATTTCTAGGAAGCACTTCAAATGAAACTACGTCCAAAGGACCATTTAATGAACCACCAAGGGTACCCAAATTTGATGTATCTAATGTGAGTACTACAAATATACCAAATCAGTTGCAAGATCAAAAGAAGAAGAGACTTGTGGATATCATAGTAATTCCACCGAAGGTGACACAACAAGTGCAATAAGCCCAAGCGGCTCAAAAAGTTCCACTCATGGATGTAGTGCAACAAAAATTTGCAGCCCAAGTTAACATGATGTCTCAAGCACAACCAACAAAACATAAGACTGCAAATCTTGATGGTATACTTGCACTACTTGGATTTCCACAAGATCACAACATGCAACAATCGATATTGCAGATGGGTCAAGAATCTCATCCTATCACCCAACATGTACAAGGTCCAAAGGTGCAACAAGTGCACCCACAAAAACAAAAACAACAACAAAAAAAACAAAAACATGCTCTACAACAACAATATTCTCAACAACAACATGCTCTCCAACAACGGTATGTACAACAACATCAACATTCTTTACAACAACAATATGCTCAACAACAACAACAACATGTTCACCAACCATACGTTCTACAACAACAACCATATGTTGCACAACAAAAAAATGTGTCACAACAACAAAAACAAAAAAATGTGGTGCAAAATCAACAACAACAGTATGCACCAAGATATCAACAACAAGTTTCTCAACCGTACTATGTGACACAAGGTCAAGAATACAATCTTCCACCAATAAATCAGCAACATGTGGAAGATCTTCAACAACATGCCAGACAAAATGTGACATCAATCCATGACATCTCGTCTAAATCGTCGAAACTAGATTGGGCCTTGGAATATAGTCAACGTTAAATTGCTTCTAGGAGGACACATCATTCTGATACATGTCAAAAATTAGTGAAGCCTTCGTAGAATGAAGAAATGATTCAACAAATACAACACTTGAAAAAACAACTAAAGGATTTGCAATTCAAGGACAAGAAGACACTTTATACAGAATGAGACCTATGTCCTAATCCATTTGATCCAAGTATTTAAATGCCTCCTTTTCCAAAGAATTTTGAGGTACCCAAATTGGAAAAGTACAAAGGAAAAGGTAATCCAATCGATCACATTCGGGAATTTTTTACTTCTCGCATTGAGGTTCACAATGATGATACATACTGTTAGGGTTTTTCCTTGATGAACCTTCAACTGATGCTTGAGTATTTGATTAACTCTATGACTCCCAGTATCTGAAAATAATGACTCAAGCAAGAGAAAACTCTAATTAATGAGGATTTATGATAATGTCTGAGGAAACTATTATCACCTCCTTCTTTTTAGGTTCCACAACACCTAGGCAGGTATTACCTAATTAAGGTTGCTGTCTTATAGTATTAGTAAATGTGGATACTAATTTGCTACCTTTTTACTATATTTCTTTATAAATTACACTGCATAAAACTAAAAACAACTTAACATAGAGTTTAACCATAAAAACTATTAAAATGATAACAACAAATAGTAGTGTTTTAAGGACATTCATCCTTCTTCCTTTTTTAGTTCTCAAAATTTAAGAGGGATAACCTATTTTAATCCTCTCTTAAAGGGATTAGCAGAATGAATTGTACATCTTGATACAATTGTTTAGACTTATATGTTTTGAATGTAAATGTGAAAGATTTATGTATTTTAAATTGTTTGGGTGATAATAAACCACTTGACAGATTCTAGACCAGTGCCTATCCTTGGGCTATAAAGTCAAAGATGCAAATCCATAGAAAAAGTAAATAAAGATACTATAGATTGCCTTACAACCTATATACAACTCGAGTAAGATGCCTTACAAATCACCCTGTCACTCCAACACTGCTGAATCAAATCCTCAAATACTGTTATAATCTCTAAAACTACTCACAAAAATTAGTTCTTCCCTTGAAAGAAACTTGTAAGTAATTAGATAGCTAACTTATAACCAATATGTTTAAAATGCCTTACAGATTAAACATAAAAGAGACAACAACAATATAGAAGAGAAGTTGCACTATATTTTATTTATATTCATGCTTCATTCATATAGAGGCTAAAAGCTCAAAAACTCAGACAAAATTCTATAGTCTGGCTTATAATTATATTTCATCACCTACTTCAAATGTTACAATAAGATCTATTTATAGGTTCAAACCATCTTGGAATCCTTAAGATAAGGATGCAACAAGCTTTGGATGGTTTAAGAAACCTAACCCTAAAAACATAGGAAAAGACAAAAGACAAGAAAGCTCCAAGTGGTAGGAGGAAAAAATTGAAGCATGAAATCTGATTTTGTACTTTGTCCTTTTATGAATGTCAGCACCTTTGTCTGCATGTATTCAGGATAGTATCAGATAGTTGTAACAAGATCTAGTGACCACCAATACAGGCTAACTTACACTAATATTTTCAGGATTACTAACCTTCTTGTGCTCATAGATCAGGTGCCATGTGTCCTTTATTCTTCATCCATAACATCTAAATCAACTATGACAGGCTTCTTCTTGGGATTTTTCATAATGTCCCATGCTGTCACATCTGCTTCCTTAGGCCACTCAAAATTCTGAATATTCTCTAGTTGAGTTTTTTTCTTTTCCCACCTAGCATCTGTAATGCTTTTAATATCTGTAATGAATTTATTGCAGTCTGTTTCTGCCTTTATTGCCTCATCCAAAAGTTGGTTGAACCTCTCCATATCTAATTCTCTCTGATTAGATACATAAATGTCTTTATTGGGGAGTACACTATCAAACTCTGATATCCATAACCCTAATGGTTTAATTTGATCATCCTCGGTCCTAATTGGAGGTACAAACCTACTATAATAAATCCCAAACATCTTTATCTTATAATAAATTTGACCGGCGTTTCCTTTAAAAAAGGATAAAGTAGCTCCAATTTTTTCTATTTCTGCACCGACCAAGGTCATAATTTCTAGTATATCTGACCTTAATGATTGTACTGATGCTAATCTCTCAAAAAGTGAAGCTCTTCCAGACCAATTTATAAAATAAGGATTCAAAATTGTCAAAAAGTTAGCCACTTCTGCTTGTAGGCTTGGAAACATGCCATAAGCCCCATACACTACATCAATCTTATCTTTGATCGTGTCTACCCTATGCTGCAAAATTGAAGCTAATGCTTCCAAAATCACACTATTATATTCTGTAACTCCCTGCTCTATTTCAACAAATATATCCCCTATATCTTCTATTTGGATCTCAACATCCATGACCTCTTTGGACTCAACCGGGGTGGGATCTTTTATATCTAGCAATTGTTTAGTAAGCTCATCTATGAGATTCTTCTGTTCATTAATTATTATTAATGCCAGCTCCCTATCCTTAACAATATCACTAGTGTCACTAGTGAGTTTCTATAATTTGTCTGATAGTTGGCATGTCTTTGCCTCATTGAGATGAGCAAAATGAGTCATTACTAGGGCTATTTCCATATCCCCTATATTATCTAATGTCCATATGATTTTATTTCCCTCCATCTTCTCTTGGATATTCAAAATGGCTGGCTTCTAAACTATAGGAGCTAAGATCCACATTGCTAATGCCAGAGATTTAGAGTTATACCCAAACCCTCTAATCATATCTCCAACCTGAGTTTTCGATGACAATTTAACATCAAGTTGTCTTCTTATTTGATCTACTATGAATGCTGAGGACAAGTCCCAGCCTTCCACAAGTAACATCCCAATGGCTTTGAATAGTTTCCTTGCTTGCTCTGGTGTGATCTCCTCATACTTAGGATCATAATCCTGCAAGGTTTGTAAGGCTTCCTCAGTAACAAGATCACCACCTGCCAATTGTAATTGCTTTCCAATTTGTTGTTATTTGTTCCATATAAGAAAACCCTTGAATTACCTTGTCTTTATGAAGTTTTCATCCTTAAGTAATTCCCCCTGATGCAACAACCTCTCATCTATACATGATCTCAGAGGTAACTCTTCCTCTTCTTCTGTATCCTTTTGGATTTTCTTGCCTGCCCTAGTTTGTTTTCTTAAATAATGATCATAGGGTCTATCTCTAGTTATTAGGGCTCCAATTTTATCTATCCTCTTCTTCCTAGAAGGTTCCCCTATTTCTATCTTTTGTTTCTTTGGTGGGGGTTCATTTGTCACTTCCTTTTTAGGGACCTCTATCAGGTCAATGATGTCTTCCCCTTCTACTACCTATCGTAATGTAACTGCTTGATAATCTGGATAGGCATTGGGTGAAGGACAACCTTGATCAATGTCATCATCATATTCTGATCCTAAATTCTCTATGTGGCCCTTTTCTGGTACCACTAGTGCTTCCTCTAACTAATTACACAAAAGAGTATGGCTCTCAATAATTGCATCCAACCTTTTTAGATAAGGCATGTTAGGGTAGAAACCCCCAAACTTCATCCCCTTTCTCTTTACCTGCCTCTCCAAGTCCATAAGTTCATTGAACTTAATTTATTTCCTATCCAACTCTTCATCCTCCAAGATGTTTCTTATTAAATCCTCCTCCATACACTCCTCATGTACCTTTGTGAAGGGGATAGTTGGTGTCAATAATTTCCTAGCACTGAGAATGAAACCCTCTGTATCATCAAATTTGTGCAAGGCAAAATTCATCTTGTAATGGTTCATCTAGGTGTTTAGAGGTTCTATATCCTTCTTCCCAATAGTAAAATTATAAATCCTAAACTGTCTAGGGGTAAAAGTACCCTACCTATGTGGGGCTAAATGCTCCTTATCAACCAAAATGTGTTTCCTGATGAACTCCATTGCAGCTATCCTCTGTGGTACATAAAATAGAAAAATGTGTGGAGGGTGGGGGAAACCATAGACCCTCATCATTGTAAAGTTCTTTTCATAATAAAAATCCCTCAATTATGGTCTCCTGGCCATTTTTCAAGGTATTTGCAAGGCCTCAATAGTTGAATTACCTTAACAGGCAATCTGGTCTTATCAGCACCTAAACATTTAAGAATTGGATAAATTATCCAATTTTCAAAAGTATAATTGCATAGTCTAATCCAAAACTAAATAGGGTTGGCTTGACCATGGTGAAACATCTATGGTTGCAACATATGACAATTCATTACTGGGAAATTATAATATAGGATTAGATGCATAAGGACTGAGTAATGCAAAAACCTTGGGTAAGCCTTCTTAGCTTGTAAATCCACAAAACCCTTGTGCATTTGGTCTATGATATACTGGATATAGTCATAGTTGGAAGTAGTATGGAAGCTCTACATATCTAGTACCATCATTAAAATATCAGAGGTAATCCTCTTTGCTCCTGCATCTTTCCCAAGCACCCTACATAGTGCATATGCTATGTATTTGATATAAAAATTCATATCTTTATAAAGATATGGAGCTGCTCCTGGTAGGGGTACTATATAGGATTTCATTCTCTTGGGAACATGATGATGCTTAATCTCCTTGGTAGAAACACCAGATTCTCTAATGTATCTATTCTATAAACTCTTCAAATTTATTTCAGTGGCCATAGGGTAATATACATTGAAAGCCTTCATAAAATTATTTCAGTCCAAGGTGAGGAAGGGATTCCCAGCATCCCTCTTAATGGTTTTTGTTAAGGGATCATATCTACTGGCTAATTCTAGTATGAAATTGACATCAAAAAAGATGTCAGGAACTATCAACCTGGGTAATCCACAGGTCCAACGGTTTGAGATAGGCATGGGCTATCACTATTTTTAAAGAAATATTTAAAATGTGAATATCCTGATGACCCTGGTGTTTTTGCATCTCTAATATAAGCCATATCATCAACCAAAGTGTCGGCACTTACCTTTCTATTTTGGCTCAACCCTGGCAGAAAAGTGAGAAACTCCTCTAAATATTTTCTTTTGCCCTTTGATTCATCATCAACATCATCATTCCTTGCACTAGTGGATGCCATAATTTATGCTTGGCTCATCTTTCTTTTCTATTCTGTTCTCAACCTTATCACTGATATTGAAACAAAATTAATTACAAACCCTCACCACCAACTATGAGAACCTTTGCACTCCTGAACTCAGCCACTGAAAACACTGTAAACTATACTCTCTCTCAAAAAACCGAATCACTAAATCACCTTTTGAATTCTTCAATTGTTGGAAAATCAACTCTTCTCAGAAAATGCAGAACTCTATAAACTCTTCTCTCTGAGAAATTGGAAACTGGTAAAATGAAATGAGAATGGAAAAGTATACTTATAATTGAGAATTCAATGCATATGTCTCTTCAAACTTGGTGAACTTACAATTCAGTCATTTCTGTCATTAGTTTCACATACTATGACATCAATTCCTGGTTCTTGCCATGTCATTCAAACTGTCAGGCAATCAATTTTTGATGAGTGCTTTTGAAAATAAAACCTTGTAAAATTTGAAATGAAATCAAGATCAAATCTGATTGGCTACTTTAACTCATATTACGGCTATTTTTTCCATCTGTCAAATCTTTAAAATGTGATTGGTCAGCAACTATCTATGATGGCACTGTCGAAAAGTCTTTATTTTACTCCTATTAACATCTAGTGACCTAGCAACTAAATAATCTCCTTGTTGGTTAATGATTTCCTTAACTATAGTTTCCTTAGGAGACTTAGAGACTGCCATTGGATCAACCATTAAATCAACAGTTGTCACGATGTTGCTTAATGTTTTAACTTAACCCTTCATCTTATAGAGACATCACGACAAAGAACTTTCTTTTAACTTCTCTTTACCTTGGGTTGCATCTGGAGACTCAGCGTCTGTGAAATCTCTATGTCACCTAATCATTTTCTTAACTCATGTTTAATCTAGAGACAACACAACTAAACACATTAGTCTCTTAATCACGTGATTACATTATCTTTTAAATTTGCATTTGGAGACAACACGACCACTGTTGATCTCACTTTTCTCGGCATCTGATGGTTGTCACTAAGTCTCGTAACCTTCATTCCAAACCCTAATTCTTCATGAGACTTAGTGAAAACTAAACACGTGTCTTAAGTTTTCCTCTTATCTCTTAATCGCTTAATACCTTTTTACTTTTCAATCTTATCAAGTGACCATGCGAATACCATTAGATCATATCCCCATCTAATGGTTGTCACTGAATCTCATGATCATTAACTTAACACATCTTTCATCTAGAGACCTAGCGACAACACCTTTATTTAATCTGACCTCTGACCCTTGGTTTATTTAGAGATTTAGCGACCATTGAATCTCCTTGTCGCATGATAATTTATCAACCATGGTTATAATCAGGAGACTTCTTGACTTATGGTAGATGAAAACTCTGATCAACGGTTGTCACTGATTCTCAAGTTCTTTCACGTAACTCTCTTTCAATCATGAGACTTAGCGACAACACCTAATTGTTAACTCATGAACTTAATTTAGAACCATGAATTACATTAGGAGACAACACGACTGCATATTCTCAAAGTCACCATATAAAATATTTAACTCTGATCAAATCAAGAGACAACGCGACTGCCGCTAGATCTTAACTTAAAATCAACGGTCCACGCTAAGTCTCAAAGTTATTTTAGCATATTCCATTTCATTTGGAGACTACGCAACCAAGGCTTTTCACCGAGTCTCCAGATCATAAAGAATATTCATTTTCTTTTATGAGACTTGGTGACTAGGAAATAAGCACATGTAGATAAACTCAGACCTAAGTGCCAAAAGGTAACTTGAAAATAGAACCCGTTAGGGAAATTTAGGGCTTAATGCATTTCAAATGAAAATGAACTAAGGTTTTAGGGTTTTCTGACCTTTTCAAAGAGATTTAGGGCTAGAGAAATACTTGTAGAAGCATGAAAAATAAATTCCAATATGAATTTTGACCCTTTAAGCAAAAAAATGACAAACACTTCAAAACGTTTCAGGGTAAACACAAAAATAGGAAATACAACCAACACGTACCTCATACGAATCTTTCCTTGAAGCCTTGGGGGTCAAGCAATGGAGTGGTACTCTAAATTACCTGGCAATATCAGGTCTTGGAAAGAACTAGCCGACAAATTCATCTCTCACTTTGCATTCAACATATCAAGTGAGGTTATGCTGACTAACTTGTGCACAACCAAACAAAAGGTTGGAGAATCATTTATGACCTTCCTATTGTGATGGAGGAGTTTGGTTAGTCAATGCCCTTTTGATGTGCCAGAAGAACAAAAAAAACAACTATTTATCCAAAATCTGGTACCTGAGATGATGTATGAGCTCAAAATCAAATGACCAAGTACCATTCAAAAGCTCATGAAAAAAGGAATTGACATTGAAGATGCTCTTATTGAAAAAGGAGTATTAAAAATCAACAAGGACATTCAGAATGTGAGCACTTCAAGTGACAAGCTAAAAATTTTGGCTCAGAATAAAAATGTCACAAATGATGGCATTGTTGATGCACAGATAGTTAATTTGACACAACAGAAAGTGAGTCTCAAAGAACCCACTGTTACAAACATGCAAAAAATGACTCAAGAACCACCTCTAGCATCAGCTCCAACACAACCTCAAGCACAAACAAATGATAATGCACAACAAAATCGGCAGCGTCGACAGCTGAGAAACAAAGATGGACAACAAAGATAATTCACACCATTGGGTGAACCACTCCATTCGGTCTTGCAAAATTTATTGCAAAAAGTTATATTCAATTACATGAGATCTGCGATCCCCCAACAGTTAAACCCCCTTGGTGGGACGACAAAAAATACTATGATTATCATCAGACAAAGGGACACAGAACCAATTCCTGCTACCAATTAAAACATAGAGTCCAAGATCTCATTGATCAAGGTGTGATTGAAGTTGAACCCACAGTGGGATCTTCCAACACTGACCATACTATTTCCACAAACCCCTTGGTGGATCATGAAAAGGGAAATGCCTCTACATCAAATTTATATTCCAAGAACAATGTCAATTATACTCAGACCGACCATGACTATACCATCAATTATTTCTCTAAGGTCAATTTGCGTGTTTCCACTCTGACCTTCTAGGATAGTAACCCTCAATGCGCAGTCGCTACCCATCATAGAAAGATTACTGTAGTTGGCACACTATCTAAACCCAAGGTACCTTCATATTACAACCTTTTTGACCAGCTGGGTAAGACCCCTGCCTTGATATCAATTGTTGATTTGCTGTGCACATCCCCCATCACAAGGAAGTCCTTGACAAAGCTTTGAAAGAGTCCACTATTTTGACTGACATTCACACTAACCAATTTCAAGCCATGATGGGGCATTTCTCTATGTCCCAGCATGTCACATTTTCCAAATATGATGTTCCATATGACCGGCTTGGCCATAATGACCCTCTCCATCTAGAAGTCTTTGTCCATAATGCCAAAATATAGTGAGTCATGATAGATGGTGGAGCAAGACTTAACATCTACACTTTGAAGGTCATTCTTGATCTTGGTTACAATGAGAGTGACATTGATCCTTCCAGGAGAATCAAAATAAAGGCATATGATGATGCTAAACGTCCTTCTAAAGGATTCATCATACTACCCATCAGAATTGGCACAATTACTGAAAACACATTATTGCAAGTCCTGGATCTAGACTTGCACTATAACATTATCTTAGGATGCCCATGGATCCATGCCATGAAGGCATTTCCCTCTACATACCATCAATGTCTAAAATTATTTCACAATGGAGCTGAGATCACCATCCCAGCTGATCCTAACCCTTTCCAATTTTGTGCTAATCTGACAGAAGGGCCCTCCCAACAGGTTCCTACCAACAGCGAAGCTGCTCCATCCAATTCCTCCAAATATGTTGATGCAGCCACCCTTGAAAAAATGGTCAAAGGAAAGATGAAGATTGAAGATTAAGGGTGTGGAGAGTATACCATGGTGCAGGCCTTTCGTATTGGGAAGCTCCCTCTATCCCCGAAATCTTATGTAAAACCAAAGCTATTACAAGCATAACCACCCAAGACTACCATGAAGGTTATGCCCTCACCTATATTCACTCTATGGGGAGGTTTGCATGAATAACATGTATATTAAAATGCATCTAGCTAGATTTTCCAAGACCAACAGAAATAAGAACAAGAGCCCACTAAGATTTTCATTGAAAGATACGGGCCCAGTTTCACACTTATGCAGAAAAAAGGCTATGATGGTCATAGTGGTCTTGGAGTACACAAACAAGGAATTTTTGAACCAATTATTGCAAAAGGTCATCCCCTTCATTTGGGAATTGGATTCAAACCATTGCAAATTGGCTCTTCGAGTGCCAAAATGGCCTCAAGTGAAAATGTGGAGGTTTCAAATGATGAAAAGGCATCTGAGGTTCCCCATTCTGAGTAAACTACCAATTCCAATGAGTGGGAATGGATGTCCTATTCCTCTAGTTCTTATGAGCTTGATCGTGTCTGCCCCAAAGCCAATGACCTACCTATCATAGACAAACATGTTAACACAATTTCCCCTCTGGTAACTTGTCCTGTTCCCTAGTCTAGAATTTTTTGGGATCCCAGTCCTAAGCCTTCAGTGCATGACATCTTTGAATCTGAAGACACTAACATCTACATCTTTTCCTTTAGCTATGGCCTCAAAAACATCTGCCTCACTGATGATGACATACCCCTAGTCTACCCTGAACTTATTGATTGGGATGAGAAAGGATCACCGATCTTGGATTGCTTTGAAAATGATGAAGCAATTGCATAATTCTTTGAAATTCGAGAGGGCATGCCATCTGGCAACCACAAAGTAGGGTTCTCCATTGACCTTGTTGATACAACATATTTTGGGGAGTCAACTCCATCTTCTAGTCACATAATTGAAAATGATAAAATCAAAAAAGAAAAAAAAGAAAAAAAGAATAGGTCCTCTGGTGAAAACCGAAAGGCGCTAATTGACAATGCAAAAGTGAAAACAAAGGAGGTATCTAAGGGTTAAAACCTCTCTGAGACACTTGAGGATGGAAGATTGGACATACACCCTCCAAAGGAGAAGTTGGTACCACTCATTGAAATGACCGAAGAAATCAACTTGGGCACACCAAACAACCCCAAGATCATACATTTTGCAGCCTCACTCTCACCAGAAGAGAAGGATGAATTTGTCAGATTCTTCCTTGAGCGCTAGATTAATTTTTCCTCATCCTTTGCTGACATTCCTAGCCTGGATCCTGAGTTATTTGTTCATCACCTCCCTCAAAAGCTAGTGGTGAAGTCAGTCAAATAGTAGCCAAGAAAAATGCATCCACAAATAGCTCTTCTAGTAAAAGAAGAATTGAACAAGTTATTAGATGTAGGTTTTATCAGACCTATAGATTACGCAGACTAGATTTCCAATCTCATACCTATCAGCAAGAACTTTGGGGGCATATAGATATGCACTAATTTCCATGAACTAAATAAGGCATGCCCTAAAGATGATTTTCCTCTACCCAACATTGACATCATTTTCAACATGACTATAGGCTACGAGATGCTGGCATTGATGGATGACTTCTCTAATTACAACCAAATTCGGATTGCTCCTAAAGATCAACCCAAGACAACTTTCACATGTCCTTGGGGAACCTTTTGTTGGAATGTCATGCCCTTCGTCCTCAAGAATGCCAAAGAAAATTATCAATGGGAAATGACCACAATCTTCCATGACATCATGCACATCTTGATGGAAGATTATGTTGACAACCTCCTCTGTAAATCTACAACCAAGAGAGATCATTTGAGTATTCTGGCCAAAATCTTTGAAAGAATAGAAGGGTATAAGCTTCACTTAAATCCCAAAAAGTGTTTTTTTGGAGTTTTTTTTGGAAAACTCCTAGGTTATATCATCTCTCAATGAGGTATCAAGGTGGATCCTAAAAAGGTGCAAGCCATTTTAGAAATACCTCCGCCAAACACTCTAAGGAAGCTGAGAAGTCTACAATGGAAACTACAATCTACCCACTGGTTTATTGCACAACTCACAGATAAATGCCAGTCATTTTAAAATCTGCTGTATAAAGGTGTGACTTTCCATTGGAATGAAAAATGTGAGCACTCATTCTAACAACTGAAATATTATCTATTTTATCCACCAATCTTGATGCCTTCCATTCCAGGAAATCCATTTATCTTGTACATTTCTAGCACATAAACTACATTGGGTGCTCTTCTTGCACAACATGATGGATAAGGATGAGAAAGAGCTATTTATTACATCAATAGAACTCTGGTTGGATATGAATTAAACTACTCACTCATTGAACGATCCTACCTTATTGTGGTTTTTGCAACACAAAAGTTAAGACATTACATGCTACACCTGAAAACCATGCTCATGTTCTGGATTGATCCATTGAAGTATCTCTTAGGAAAAGAAGCCCTCACGGGTCACCTAGCCAAATGGGTCATGCTCCTAAGTGAGTTTGACATAGAGTATGTAGACAGAAAAGTAATAAAAGGCCAGGTGATAGCAAATTAGCTTGCAGAGGCACCAGTTCCTAATAATTACCCTTTGCTTTGAGAATTTCCAGATGAGTCCATCTTCGTATTCACTGACTCCAATGAATGACAACTCTATTTTGATAGCTCACACACTTAGCATGGATCAGGGGTAGGAATCATGTTTGTCACCCCACAAGGCAATGTCATACCAAAATCTTATAGAATCGCCTTTGCATGCACCAACAATATCGTCGAATATGAAGCACTGGTCACTGGACTCAAACTTGCTATTCAATGGAAAATCCAACACCTCAAGGTGTATGGTGGTTCTCAATTAGTCATCCACCAGGTCACTAATGAATATGAAACTAAGGATGAAAAGCTAGTACCTTACAAACAGTTGGCTGACTTTCTAAAGAAGCAATTTGTCACCATCAGTTTCTGCCAACTTCCATGGGTACATAACAAACAAGAAGATGCTATGGCTACTATTGCATCTATGATCAACATGCCAAATAACAAAGAAAGATGTGAATTTCTTGTTCAACAGCTATTGCTTCAAGCATTCAACATTTCACAATCTGAGCTCATGTGTGACATTGTTGGTCCTGATTCCCCTTGGTATCAAGATGTTTACAATTACCTACACACCCATATATTACCCCTAGCCTTATCCTAGAACAAGCATTGAGCTCTTGTCCGTCAAGCCTCCCGTTATGTCGTCATCGGTGATACCCTTTATAGGTGAGCCTATGACCAAACCCTCCTCAAATGCCTTAATTCCTAAGAGGCTGACACTACTTTACATGAGGTCCACAATGGTATTTGTGGTGGAAATTTCAATGGTTTGATTCTTGCCAAGATGCTGGTTCGAGCAGGATATTATTGGCCCACCATGGAGCAAGATGCTCATAAATTTGCTAAGAAATGTTACAAGTGCCAGATTCATGGCAATTTGATTCATGCCCTGGCACAGGATCTACAGCAAGTCATTTCTCCATGGCTCTTTTCTCAATGGGAATTTGACCTTATAGGGAAGATCACACCCCTATCTTCTGATGGCCATAAGTATATCATCACGGCCACTGAGTACTTTACCAAATGGGTGGAAGCTATCCCTATGACATACATCACCGACAAACAAATTTCCAGATTTATCCTGAATTATATCATTTTCCGCTATGGAGTTCCTCTGGCCATACTAACCATGGTAGGCCATTCCAGAACAAAGATGTTACAAAGCTTTGTGAGAAATTCAAAGTCCATCATGGATTTTCTAGCATCTACTATCTGCAAGGCAACGGCCAAGTAGAGGCATCTAACAAAACAATCATTAAGATCCTTAAAATGTTTGTCAGTGGTGCTGGTTGTGATTGGCACCTACAACTAAATCTAGCTCTGTGGGCCTATAGGAACAACATTTGCACCCCCAATGGTGCTACTCTATACTCTCTAGGTTATGGCACTGAGGCCATATTACCCCTTGAGGTTGAAATTACTTCATTGAGAGTATCCTTACAAGGCATTGTTGATGATGAGCATTATAGAGTTTCCAGATTACATGAGGTCAAAATGCTTGATGAGCGAAGACAAACCACCTTGGTACACTTGCAAGCCTATCAAAACCACCTCAAACAAAGTTACAATAAGAAATTTTTAGCTCGCTATTTTGAGATCGGAGACTTGGTTCTCAAGATGAATTACAAAACCCAGCCACACAGAGAAAAGGTTGGAAAATTTGAACCAAATTGGGATGGCCCTTATATAGTCACAACATCATATGGGTCTGGAATGTATTAGCTTGCAAAACCAGATGGAGAACCATTGCCCGAAGCACTAAACAACATGCACCTCCATAAGTATTATGCTTGATCCTGAAAAAAGTACAAAAAATTTGAAAAAATTTCTGAGAAAATATCAAAAAAATCAAAAAAGAGAAAAAAGAAAAAAAATCAAAAAAAGAGCAAAAAATGGTTGCTTTGATGAAAACCTGGTAAATAGGCATCTTGGCACGCAAAAATAGAAATCAAGAGAAAAATCCTATCCACAAGTAAAAACTTGGTAAACAGGTGCTTTGGGCAAGTACTGTGGTGAAAACCTGGCAAACAGGCACCATGCAGAGTAAGTTGTTGCTCCAATGTCTTGGTATCCTGATGTTCTTTCCTAATCACATCTTTTGATTTGCATCGACCCTAATGCCCCTTATGGATTGTAATTGGTTGATCTTCTTTGTCTTAGCCTTGATATACCCAGTCTATCTATCTTGTTGGCCTCTGTACATAGCCTCTTTATTGTCTGGGGGCAGATTCCTGGCATTGAGCGTCTTTGAATTTGAATTCGAACTGGGGGAAATACCTTGAACGTGGTTTATCCATGAGATTCTCAACTATCTGATTGGAGATAACACATTGTAAATATCTTAATGACCTAAAAAAATCCTAAAAAATCCAAATAAGCAGCTCAAAATTCTCAAAAAATCAAATAATGTCCTAAAAAAATCTCTAAAAAGATCAAATAATGTCCTAAAAAAATTGCTAAAAATCAAATAATATCCTGAAAAATTGCTAAAATTCAAATATGATCCTAAAAAAATCCTAAAAATATAAAAAGTCCTAAAAAAGATCATAAAAAAATTCAAATATCTCAAAAATCTTGAAAATTTGCAAAGCACTTTTCAAAAATCTGCAATAAATTTGTACATACTTGTCTTCTTTTTGCAAATTGAACATCATGTTTGTAGACATTGTTAGAAACACTGAGGGGGGGGGGGGGGGGGGGGTGAATCAGTGTTTGCCAATTATCTTTATTTTAGCAACTTGAAACATAAATCAAATAGATAACAAATGAAGCATAACACAATGACACATAACACAAGATATGTTTACGGGGAAACCTTGATCAGAGGAAAACCCTGGTGGGAATTAGTACCCACAAATTATTGTACTAGTTTTATGAACTTGTTAGAGTTCCTTTGCCCTGTTAGGAGTAGTCTTTACAATGCAAGTACAATGACCCTATTAGGAGTCTTTCCAAAACCCTGTTAAAGGTGAATGACTCACTGCCAGAGCTCACTACCAAATAGGATGAAGGCTACAACCTTCAGATAATAGATATACACTATATCAAAAGATGAATTGTTGTTATGACATTGTTATCTGATCAGTTCCATTTATGTGCTGATGCTCTAATCTCTTAAAGAGTTCTATCTCATACTAATTTGTTTATCCTGTTCTTCTAGTTATCATTTCTTCATATTTTTCATTCCCACACTTAATACAAAATTGTATGTTAAGTATATATACATGCTTGAATAGACGTGACCAAAAACAAGACCTTAGTCAGCCCAAAATCAACATACATAATGCTTCCAAATGAATTGGCTTAAGCGTGTTTAAATAAGTGTTAAAGACATAATTACAAACATATTACAATAGGTGCATGACCATTACAAAACAAAACATTATTTGCTAATCAAAATCTGAAGTCGGCTTCATGCTCTAATTTCTGAATTGCTAGTGGCACTTGAACTTGTTGTAACTTCTCCATACTATCATATCTTACCATGCTTGTATAGACTAAGCTTAATAACATATCATAAAGCTTAAGTATAAAAGCACATATTCTGACTCAATCATACGCACATGCGCTGGTGCTCTGATCAACTATATATCTCTGTACTGTTTTATTTTCTATACTTAGCCAAATTTTGATCTTCAAAGTTTGTGAACTTACTTCTCAAAGCTTCATATGACTTTGTTTCCATAATAAAAACACAAAAGTATTCATATAAACCCTGAGTGTCAACTTGCCAACAATCTCCATCTTTGTCATTAATGGAAACAAAGGAATGTGGCCAAGTTACTAATCTTTGATTTAACAAAAAATAAATTGTAAGTTTACTGTACATCATACCTTTGGCTATATACATCATGCTCCTTTATATACACTACTCCCCCTTTGACATTAATGAAAAAGGTGCCAAAAAATTAAAGTCCCTAAGTACTTACTCCGAGTATACATCTGGGTATGCATTCTGAAGATTCTTGATTTCTTGCTACCAAAATGCCTTGAGTGCATCAATAGTCTGAAGATGGGCGCATAATGCATATGTGAGCTTCTCCATTTTTATCAAATCCATGCAGGGGCCTTGATCATATGTGACAATAGTTGCATCAATCTATTTGATGTTCTTATTTAATACAACTAAGGAGGGCACAAGTGCATTTCTCAGTTGGGTTTGCCTGGTCCTTATCTTGCTGATCTCTATCTTGGCTTTTTCAATCTTGCCTATTTTCCCTTGATAGATGTTGTTGCAGATATTGATGTCTTGGGAGGATTTTTCTACTAATTTCCTTATGTTTTCAACCAAGTTGTCTGCTTCATCAATCTTCTTGATGTGCTCAAAAGTGAATTTGCCTCTGTCCATACATTTAGCTATCACCTCTCTTCCTTTTTCTGCTAACTCTTTCAAAATTGTTTAACCAATCTTCAATGAGTTGAGATGTAATGAGAAGTTCTTTATCAATTCATCTAATCATCCCTTTTTGTACTTATCATCTGCAATTTTAGTAGCTAAATCTACTAGACTTGTGAAGTTTGCTTTGAAGTTTGTTAAGATGTTATCGACATCATCAACTGACTGAATATTTGCCAATTTCTTCTCTGTTGGCACTAGGTTATTCAAAATGTTTACTGACTCAAGAAAGAGAGGATTTCTCATAACTTGTTTCTCTTTGGTTTTCTCCATGGCTAATACACTCATTTTGATCAAGTCTTCTTCTCCCCATGATCTAGGTTTGCTGAGTCAGGAGTCAAAATTGACAACAATGATGTTGATGGTTTGATAGATGGGATGAATATAGCATTTTGAATAACATCTATACATTCAATTTTCACTGGGATCTCTATAGAGGGTGGTTCATTAGATTTATTATCTTCCTCATTATTCAAATCTGTTGAATCTTTAGAAATAACTTCATCTTACTACAAGGGAGTATTATCAGTGCATACCTTCTCTACTTCTTCAGTGCTAAAAAATGCTTTTTCAAATTTGTTCAAGTCATTATCTGAAGCTATCATTGTTATCTTAACATAATTGATCACAATGGTTTCATCTGAATCTTTGACTGTGTTAGAGGCTGATGGAACTTTGGGCACAGAATCATGTGGACCTATCATAGGCACATTAAGAATATTTGGTTCTTTTTCTTGTTTAGAAGGAGCTGGAGTCACTTTTTTTGTAGGCATCATTGATAGATACACGTGTCTATCTAAAAACACTTTCTTGAATGCTATTTCAGTCTCTTTACCAACTAACTCATGCTCTTTGTTCATAATGTGAAGAGTTCTTGTTTTGGTTCTTAGATGAGGTTTTACCAGATCTAATAGTATTTCCTTCTCATCATGTGAGAAAATAGGGAGAAGATTATCTAATGTTTCCTCTCTAATCCTCATATCTTATTCAATTTCTTGTGTTTTCAATAAGTCTAGTATGTTCCATACTTTGTCTAGAATGACAGTCTTAAGCTCCAAAACTGACCTTTTAAACTTGATCATATGAGAGATAATCATAGAATGTATTTATGATTAGTCTATCTCTTGGTACTTGTCATAGACATTTGTAATTGAATCTAGTCTTCCTTAATTAATTATTTTGTTCCTTAGGATCTCAAGACTAGGTCCGAATCCTACCTCATGAGGGGCTTGAGTATTCTTATTTTGCTCTGTGTTGTCCTTGAGGATGGGTGGCTTGTGGAAACTTGCTTCCTTCTTCTAGTCATCTTTCTTGGTAACGAAGGTGGAGAGGATTCCAGGTCAATAGTAGTAGAGGGTGTAGATGTACTTTCATCAGACTTCTTCTTTTTCTTCTTGTGGATATCATCTGATTTCTCTATTTTGACGTCTGCAAGTGTTTGCTTAATTGCTCTTGCAATTTTAGCTTCCCTACCTTTATCTAGGTCTTCTTGGGTGACACCGTGAACTTTTAGGATGTTAGATGTAATCCTTGATGCCTTCCTCTTATTGTCTACATTGTATAAGACATAATCAATTTGATTTGTCTTCTCTCTATATGTGCCCCATCTAGGCTCTTTTGGAGATTTTGGTGCAAATAAAAGAACTTGTGCATATACCTCCAAAACATGTTCTTCTACTTCATAACCAAGTGGGTGAATCCATTTGGTTCTTGGCTCAACTGCTTCCATGAAAGTACAGTCAAGTTCCACCATGAAGCATATGGTGTCCTTGTATTTTTCAACTATCTTCTCCGGTATTCTAAACCTCTTCTGCATTTTGATCCTGAATGTCTTGATCTCCATATCCATAGAGTCCTTTACACTACTTTATGATGTGGCTTTTAAAAAAATTTGAGACAAAGTAGGTTTTTTCCTATCTAGTTAAAGATTAGAGACCTTACCAACAATGTGGAAGTATAAATATATAATCAATGAGCCAAATCTCAAAATTTTTCTTTTGTCATGCTTGATAGCTTTAATGTTCTCAATTAGTTGTGCACACAATATCTCACAAAGATTAAATTGTGTGTTATCTCTTTCCATCCTTATTGCTTCCAAAACTGTAGCTATGGATACACTATAAAGTTTGCTTGTGTGCTAAAACTTGTAACCAAGTATCAAGGTAATAAGTTTGATGTATTTCTCCACAATAGAATCAACAGTCATCCTGTGCCTATCACTTCTAGATAAGCATGCCTGCTCAACCTATTTCTTGACATTCTTTCCAGTGGGAAGAATAGGTCAAACCTTAGAGAGTCTGATCATCTCATGAATGAGGTCAGCAGTAATGTGGATAGGAACTTCACCAATCCAAAATAGATCATCATGAATCCTACTGAGTAGAATTTTGATCCATTCTAGTTCATAGAACTCATGCACATTTGTATACTAAAAAATAGGGTGATCAGTGAGATGTGAGAATTCATCCTTGAATGAGTAATCATATTTCATCATTGATGCCATGAGTGTGTTATTCTATTGTCACCAACAGACTCCTTCTTATAGTAGATGTAAGTGCATATATCCTCTACATGCATGACTCCTAACGAAGTCTTGGAGAATGCCCCTTCTACATCATCTAGTACTGACTCGAAAGGATGTTTTTTAAACACAAATCTCTTCCTTTTTGTGATGTCAAAGACTAGAGGGGTTTCCATACTTGTTGATTGCTTAAGCAGGGTTTTACTGGAGTTCTAAAATGACATGTCCATGCTAGGGTTCTGTTTCAACTTCAACTCATTTTGTTAACTAACCAATGGTTATTCTTCAACACTTTGATGCTTATTTCTCTTATGCTCTCTGAATGCTCAATTTTGAATGCAAAGTGAAGATATAAGATATTTTAATGACTTATATAAGTTATTGCATTTAATGCTTGTTTCCATAATGCGGTTTCCACTGAGAAGTTCAATCTTTGTTTTTGTCAAAGTAAAAGCTGTGCATCCATGCATACTTTCTCAATTCATTACCAAATACATGAATCCATAGGTGCATACTCAGAGGTGAGTATACCAGCCATGCAGGGGTTTAGAGCTTGAATATCTCCCCCTAAGATCACGAGGGTCATCTAACCAGAAGTAGAAGTTGCATCCACTATGGATGCATCTACTACCTTGTTAACATCATCATATTTCTTTACTTCAACCCATATTTTACCTGAATCTTATGTAGCTTTTACAAACTTGACTTCTCCAAATTCTTCAAATAATGATCCTTTAGGCTTTTCTTGTCTTTGTATTCTAGATCTACAAAACCTTGAGATATTTCCAGCTTTGTTACATGAGTGACAAATTATTGGAGTTCTATGTGTCCATTATAATTACATATCTGACATGTAATATTCTGATAGTTTCTCTGAGGTTGATTTCTCTGATTGTATTGAGTCAGATTTCTTTGGTTCTTCTGTGATTGATTACTTTGACTAGTTTTGCAATGTATAGCCCTATGACCAAATTTATTAAAAGAATAACAATAGCCATTAAAGGGTCTTACCTCTTTACAATCTCTTTCCAAATTTCCATACTTGTTATAGGAATAACAAGTTTTGTTAACTATCTTGTGTTCATCTTTAAATGATTCTGCTCTAGCTTCTGTAAGACTCTTAGTAGCCTTTACTTCTGTCGATTTTTCTTTTCCTTTCTTACTTTTTTGTATTGTATTGGTTTCACTTTGTGCTACACTATATCCAACACCAGTAGTATCTCCTCTTAACTTTTGTACATAGAGTTGTGATTGAATTAGATCAGAACTTGTGTGTAGTTTTTCAATATGATTCTTTTCTTTTGTCAATTCAGATTCTATATTTTTCTTTATGTTTTCCAACTCCAAGATCTTCATATTTTCTTGCATAAGTTCTTGATCTAATTGTTTACATTATTTGGTCTTTTCTCCAATAGCTGTTAGGCTATCTATTAGCTGTTCATTTAGATCTTCAATATTTTCCTTCAGAGACATGTTTTCTTCATTTATCTTTTTGACCATTTTTCCCAAATAATTCGTAGAGAAATCTTTCAAATATTTTCTCAAAATTTTAATAAGCATTTGGGAGCGATCAACTTTTAGTTTTAGTTCTTCATTTTCCTTTTTAGATTTGTCAAGATCATCAAGGGCTGATTCAAGACTCCTTTTTAGATGTTTCACTTCTACTGAATCCATGATCTCCTCAAGTAGTTAAACTTTCTTTCAGAGGACCAGAGCTCTGATACCAATTGTTAGAAAAACTAAGAGGGGAGGGGGGGTGAATCAATGTTTGTCAATTATCTTTATTTCAATAACTTGAAACTTAAATCAAATAGATAACAAATGAAGCATAACACAATGACACATAACACAAGATATGTTTATGGGGAAACCTTGATCAGAGGTAAACCCTGGTGGGAATTAGTACCCACAAATGATTGTACTTGTTTTATGAACTTTTTAGAGTTCCTTTGCCCTATTAGGAGGAGTCTTTACAATGCAAGTATAATGACCCTATTAGGAGTCTTTACAAAACCCTGTTAAAGGTGAATGGCTCACTGCTAGAGCTCACTACCCAATAGGATGAAGGCTACAACCTTCAGATAACAGATATACACTATATCAAAAGATGAACTACTGTTATGACACTGTTGTTTGATCAATTTTGTTTATGCACTAATGTTCTAATCTCTTAAAGATCTCTATCTCATACTAATTTTTTTATTCTATTCTTTTAGTTATCTTTTCTGCATATTTTTCATTGTCATGCTTAATACAAAATTGCATGTTAAGTATATATACATGCTAGAATAGACGTGACCAAAAATAAGACCTTAGTCGGCCCAAAATCAACATACACAACACTTCCAAATGAATTAGCTTAAGCGTGTTTACATGAGTGTTAAAGACATAATTAAAAACATATTACAATAGGCACATGGCCATTACAAAACAAAATATTATATGCTAATCAAAATTTGAAGTCGGCTTCATGCTCTGTTTTCTAAATTGCTAGTGGCACTTGAACTTGTTGTAACTTCTCTGTACTGTCATATCTTACCATGTGTGTATAGACTAATCTTAATAACATATCATAAAGCTTAAGTATAAAGGCATATATTCTGACTCGATCGTACGCATGTGCGCTGGTGCTTTGATCAACTATATATCTCTATACTATTCTATTTTATATACTTAGCTAAATTTTGATCTTCAAAGTTTGTGAACTTACTTCTCAAAGCTACATATGACTTTGTTGCCATAATGAAAACACAAAACAAGTCATATAAACCCTGAGTGTCAACTTGCCAACAGACAACAGTGGCAGAATCATCAATATGTGCTTAATGAAATCATGTTCTCACAAACGCGATTTGAATCATTGTGACTCAACATTCAATCTGGTTGGACCTTTTTAATCTTTTGATCTTTACTACCAATCAATCTGTCCAAGCTATCAATCATCAAATCAGTCAATTTTGAAAACTAAGCTCTCAATCAACAAAAATTTAATGCAAGTAACAAAGGATCAGAATGGCTTTTGGCTCACATTGTTTCAGTGAGTGTTTTTATTTCCTTTTTTTGATCATGTTCCTATGCTACTTGATGATATTATCTGAACTTATGAGAGTAGCTGAGATGGTTCATGACCAGTTGTTTTCTCTTTATATTTTTTCTTCTTGTTTGATGATCTCATGAAATTCTAGGGCATGTCTGCTACATGCTTTCAGGATAGAGAAGATCATCCTCTGTCTATATCATGTTTGTTTACACAAAAAGGATGACTTTTTTGCTCTGGGTTTTATGCCATGATGCACCGCATCCACATTTGCAATATTAAAATAATCTCTTATAAAAAAAAATTGTAGTTTTGAATTCCAACATATTTCTACTAACATTTTTGCGTCTAAATTTTTACTTTCTACTTACAATTCTTTGGTCAGTCCTCACACTCACCTTGGTCTAGTACTCTAGTATATCAAAAATAGGTGCATCCTGCATACATGCATTCATAAAATAGGAAAAACAACAAAAACATGTGCAGTTTTTCATTCATTCATTCATACATGAGAAAATTTCCAAATATACATTTACATTTTGCATTCATATATTTCAAAAAAACAAAAGACAACAATAATTATTGCATCCATAACAATATTATTGCATAACAAAGGAAATACATTGTAATATATAAGCATCATCATATAATAGGAAATTAAATCATATACATAAGAATCCATCCTGTGCATCATAAAGTAGCTGCATATCATATATATATATATATATATGTGTGTGTGTGTGTGTGTGTGTGTGTGTGTGTGTCTCAAAAAGGTATCACAGTACAAAAATCAAGGTGTATATATACGCTGAGGCTCACAGGCTCATAATATATCACATGTCTATAAAAAATGTCCCTTTTCTAGATAGAACCTCCTGTCAACCCCTACTCTCTCAGTCCTCCTAATCCCTATCATGTCTGGAAGATGAGGCTCCCCCTGTCTGATGCCCTCTCTATCCTGATCTAGGTGGCCCGCTTGGTCCCAACACTCCTCCACTACTCTATGTCCTACGGGAGTGCGATTTGTTGGCTGACACTCTATAACTTAGTGCCCACTAATCTCATTGTACATCTCGCTCGTATGCATCTCGCCAATACCTCTTCACTTCCCATGCATCCCCTAGCATCCCTGTAATATCATTTACACCTACATTTCTACTGGTACTAATAAACTGGCGTGACTCCTCCTTAGCACTCTATGCTCTAGCCATAGCTGCATCCCTTTCCACTATCAACCTATCCATCTGTACTATGAACAATGCTCGCTCGACAATACATGATGCACGATCTATAGTCCATGATGCACGATTTGTATCCCATGCAGCTCTATCTATATCTCTCTCCAATGCCAACCTCTCTATCTAGCTCGTAATCTCTATGATGCACTGTCTCTAATCCTCAAACTAGTCATCAAGACCCTATAAGTCATCCTCATGTGGTGGCTCATCCCTATCCTCATCTATATGCATTGGCATTTCACCAAGATCCCTGTCTCCATCATCATCCTCCTCCTCCTCTCTCTCCTTATCATCCTCATCATCCTCATCTAACTCCTCCTCATCACCCTCCTGATCCTCATCCTCCTCCTTGATGCTCTCATCCCTGGGCACCCGCACTCTCAGTACTGCCACATCTAGATCTATCAAAGGAATAGGCTTGTGCTCAGTGAACCATCTATCATACTCCTTTGTAGTCACTGCATATGCAACCTCTTCACTTGCTCCCCACTATCTGGGCTATAACTACTCAAGCTCTACATATGCCACCTAATGCCTGAGCATTGCACCCCATGTTCTGGCCTCAGCCCTCAACTAAGAAAACAAAGTTGTACCTATCGGTAGTCCCTGCCTCTCTCCAAACTATCGATGGAATCGCTCTGGAAGATGAATCTCAATAACCATGTGACCCGTGATGAACCTCCCAATGAGGTATCTCTTGTGTTAGAAATATGGAAGGTGCTCCATGTCATCATCCCATCTGGGGCAATCTCTGTATGGGCGCCATGTAAAATCCCTGAGTAGATCTATCTCATGATGGAAATGCAATGTATATCCCAATGGCCCTTGTGCAAGCGCCCCTCAATAATAGTAGTTGTATGGCATATCTAGAAAAACAACCATTAGAGAAATGGGCCAGAACATAGCTATGTGCTCGTATCCCCACACCTATAGTAATGTGATCCCACTGTTGATCGATAGTCCCGCTCTATATGCCGATTGGTTGAGGTAAAAATAGGTCATCGCCAGCATGCATGGCCCCCACATGAACATTGTCCCTTCCTTGATCATCTGCTCAAGGGCCCTCCCCCAGGCAATAGGGAACCCATGGCCTCATCTGTCAGGTAGCAATAGACATGTGATAATCCTGCATATAACTGCAATCAATCTATCGTGTTGTCTCGCGACCGGCTCCCACCAGATCTCATAGTCCCAGATGTCTAGATGCTTGTTGTCGCTCTTGAACAATCTATGTACCACCAATCTCCCTATCATGGGGTCATACTTTTCCAGCTCTTCATGTATATGAATCCTAAGGATGTGCCACACATCCTTTAATGTCAGGGTCCCTACCCATTCAACAAGTGGAATGAACTCATCTTTGAGTTCCACCGCTCTGCTAATGCTATGATCAAACCCTGATTTGCCCTAATCTCAGGCATATATGTGATGTAGTACAATCCTAGCAAGGTTAGGATCTATCTCTCATGAATTCTTAGTCGATGTTGTATATCTAGACATGCCGGTCTACTTTCCCATGTTTGCAAAAATGCAAGCTCCTCCTGTAATCGCCATGCGACTTTGGTCAACTTTCTATAATTTTTGTTCCTTATTGACCAACCTAGTACCTATTTTGACCTACTTTGACCTAATTTTGACCTTTTCCAAGGGCTTTTCCTAGTTTAGGGAAGTTTAGGGTGGTTTAGGAACCCCCAGACCCCATTTGCAGACCTTTCAGACCACCTGCGTAGGTTGGCTTACCACCTACGCAGATTGGCTTCCCACCTATGCTGGCTGCATAGGTGGTCATCCCACCTGCACTAGCTGCATAGGTGGGCATGTGACCTATGTAGGTGGGCATGTGTGAGCCCCTTGGAGGCCCTATATAACCCTGTTTGACCCCTAAACCACCTTAAAAAGTGTGAAAATCTAGAAACCTCTGAGGGGCTTAGATGTACTAACCTCGGGTCCCACATCAACCAACCATTGGTAGCTATGCACTCATTCCCTGTGTTGATTCTCTGTTGGCATTCGATCCATCCTCCTTGCTCTAGAGCTCAATTCTTTGATATGTGAGAGTGAAAATGAGATCCAAAACCCTCTTTGAGCCCTTTTATAGCCTCTTGGCTACCTAGATGGACGTGCAACCCTTGCATTTTGTATTGGTTGTGATGCTTTTGGCACTCTAAACCTCATATCTTTTGCGTTTGACCTCTGATTTTCAATCCGATCATTGTTGTGGACCCGTCTCGGTATTGTCAACAAATCGACCTATCATTTACTTTTTTTGGATGATTTCTCGAGGGGGCACCTATGCATCCCACTAGTATTTGGGCATGTTTTAATGCTATTTTCTTCAGGATTCTTTGACACAACCCTTATAATCGCATTGTATCAAAGAGGGAAAAAATGTAGACACCTAAAAATGGTTTGAGTCTGTTGGTCTATGTGTTTTAATATTTTTAGCATTATGATTGAAATGTTGTTTTGTGACCTAATTATTCCTCTATGTTGTGTGTAATACCCACTCATGTTTTGCTTTTTAGTTTGTGATGTCGTACTCTTTTAGGCATTGGTTTTAGTTGTTTGGCAGAATTCTTTTAGGCCACATTTCATGTGAGCCGATATTATTTCATTTGATGATGATACTTGTTTATGATGTCATGATTTTACCTTATGCATAGATAGATGTGATGATGTTATCATGTTGATTATTATATGTCAATTTTAGATTATGATATACTTACCCCATACCCGCATGTGTATGGTTGTCTTTTATGTGAATGTACTTGTTGATGTGTTGTTGTGGTAGAGGATGAAGATGTAGTTACTTGCTTCGGCAAGATCCACATGTTTGACCGATCCCTATCATTGTTTGCAATATTATATTATGTATGTACATGCATGTTCTTTGATGATAGGATTGCAGGTACAGGGCATCATCTTCCCTGAATTGGTAGGAGTGAGCGTGCCCATAAATATTCATCTCAATGGTAAAGAGGGGAGGTAACATACAGATCCAAAACCCTAACCTAACCCTAATCATTCTAATGTTGGATGAGTTTCAGTATGACTACCTTATCCGGATTTGTCTAGGTTGATAGAATTTGAATACCCTTTCTCTTGAGGTTGTGTGTGTTTTGCTTGATTATGCTTTCAGGTGATTTTTGGATTATTATGTGATTTTCCATTTTCTGTGATTTAATAGATTATAGTTGAACTAATGATTTAATTATATCCTAAGTTTATTTTAAATAATTAATTAAATTGAAATATTTGAATATTTTGATTTAATTAAATATTTAATTGAAAACTATATTATATGTGCTTATTTGATTAATTAAATAATTAAATATTTGGTTGCATGCATTATTGTGACATAAATATTTAATCTATTTAATTAAATATTTTATTAATTATATGTGCATAATTATGTTGAAAAAGTATTTCAAATTCAAAATATCTCAACTTATGATTAGGAGTCAAAGTTGATTTGTGGCAATAAAGCATATTTTATTTAATTAATTTGGATTTACTTTCAATTTTCAAGTTGAAATAAATTAGCGATTAACTTGGGAGTTGTCATTCACCTTTGCGTGTTTTGGGGAATTTGAATCTCTTTAGGGGGAATTGGTCATTCATTCTCTCATAACAGGTTTTTGATAATTGAAGAACTCTTGGTGATTTTGGGGTTTTTGAAGAATTGTGGATTGTTGTGGATCTTGGTTGCTTCAAAGTTTTCAAAAATTTTGATTGCTTTTGTGTGTGTGTTCGGATCTACATTGTTGTCAGATCTGTGGTTGAATTGGGCTTGAGGGTTTCAAATCTACTTTCATCCTCCAAGCTACATTCTTCTGTTTCTTGCATTGGAATCAAGGTAGGCTTCATTTTCCATGTATGGATTCAATTTTGTAGAGCTGAGTTTTTATGTGTTGTTTTTAATGCATGTTCCTTAAATTTGGCCTTTAAATGGCTTATGGATGTTTCTATGTTTTTGGGTATTTCTAGAAACCCTAGATCCATACTTCTTTCATTTTCTATAATCTTAGCATCGTAGGGTTATGCTGTCAAAATTTCAGGAAGAAATTCCCTCTAGATCTCTTAGAAAATGAAAAATTAAACTCTTGATATAGTTTATACTATAGAAGAAATTAAATTTATAATTAATAGATGTTTCATTATTTCTGGAGTTTATGAGAAGCTTGAATTCATTATTTTCATGATTATGTATTTCTTAGCATATTATAGTCATGATGTCAAAATTTCGTATTTATGTCTCTCATAAATCTCCTTGAATTTAAAAAATTAAATCTGTCTATAGTCTTGACTATAGAAGAGAAATAAATAATTATCCTATGCATGTGCAATGAAAAATTAAATCATAAAAAAAAGGAGGCTCTCTGTATTTATACAGACTGGTGAAAAATTTTACCCAGAAAGAAAAAAGTAAAAAAGAAAATCATTTTCTTTACTTTTCCGTTTTTGGAATTCATTTTTAAAAAGAAAATAATAATAGCAACCTCTTTACAAAAGAAAAGAAAAAGGGTTTAAAATCAAAATTGTTTTTATCTTTAAAAAAATCCCTTTTTAACCACATTGTATAGTGGATTTATTTTAAAGAAATTTAAAAAAAAAAAATTAAGTGGGGAGGTGGGACCCCATCCCCACCCCAAGTGGCATGCGCCACTCCCAAGTACAAGGGAGGCAGGCTGTCACACCACCTGCCGTAAGGCAGGTGGGTGACGGGACCGCCGGTCCCCACCACCACTACGGTGGTCGGCGCTTAATGCGCAGGGTCAGGGGTACCGCGTGGGTCCCCTCGCCAATGTAAATTATGTTTTTTTTAATTTGTTTTTAATTGGTTTTTTTTATGTTAGTTAATTTTTAATTTTATTAATGTTAGAATTAGTTTAATTATTAGTTTTATTAATATTAAATTAGTTTAGATGAATTTGATTATTAAATTAAAGATTTAGTTTAATAACTGTATTTTATATTAACACATTTTAATTAATAGTTTTAATTTAATATATATTAATTGTTAATGGTATTTTAATATATCAGTTATTAATTAAAATTAATAGCTCTTGTATTATTATTAATTTTGAATTCATACATTGATTATTAATTACAATTAATTTATTAATATTTGTTATTAATTTTTTTAGTTAAATATGCAATTGCTTAGTTAAGATATTCAAGATTGTTTTAATTGCGTAGTTATGAAGTAACTTGAGACTTTAGAATTGAACAGATTAATTTGATTTAATTAATGGTTATTTTGATTAAATTATTTAAACACTAGAGGTAGCTTTAAATGGGTTAATTTAAATAACATTATTCAATCAAAGTTGAGCTATGAACTTGATTGCTTGAATGGAAATTATATTTGAGCCAACCGTAATTGATTACATGTTTATAGTTCATTTTTCAGTCTTTTAAGACGTTTTGGTTCTATGCATCTTATGGATCTCTTGTGCTTGTATATGTTGTTATTTGGGGGCATTAGACGACCTAGGATGTATACAGAGGCTGGGGGGTGTAATTATATTTCTGTTATTTTATGACGTGTTTGCTCTTTGCTATTACCCTAAACTGACTATGTGACCCTTTCGATTACGTTATTTTCTAGTGTACCTATGTGACCGTTCCTATTGTATGGGATACTGATTTGGGGTACAATAGGGTTGTGACCTATGCTAGATCTATTAGGATCTCTGAGCCTAGGGTAGGTTACCTAGATGTGTAGTAGGAGGTGGCTTGCAATAAGTTTTGTCTCCGTAAGAGACTACTGAATTGCTTATTGTGGAGTTTCTTAATAAGTGATAATTAAAGACATATTTGAGAGATTAAAATGAATTAATAAAATGTGTCCTCACCCATGCTTGAGTGCTAGTATAGACTAAGATGGTGTTCAGAAGATGTTTGTTTCCCTGCGAGGTACTTGACATAGTTAGTGGGCCTTGTTAGTATGCGAGGACATTAGCTTTGTGTATGGTCACTTAGGTGCTGAAATCCATTGTGATTATCTAGGCTGAACTTAAGGGTAGACGTAAATAATGACACCTTCCTTTACACATGCTAGATTTCCTACATTGTCATTTGCCTCTGGATTAGTGAGTCTTACCTTTTTATGATGATTAATACATTGGATTAGAGAGCTATCAGGATCCCTTGCTTAGTGGTTATGCCTTGTTGGTTTTGGATATCTGATTGGGATCTGTTGTTATTGTAACACCCCAAAATTGGCATCTTGCAACTCTAACCAATTTTGTTGCATTTGTCATTCTTCTAAATCATCAAAGTCCTATTGTACTAGGCAATTCTGAGTTTTCACTGACTCTACTCGACCTGAGTGTCAAATGTAGAAAATCCTAAATCTGTATTAATCATACATCATATTATTTAATTCCTAAATATCTATTTGGCTAAACAAACCCTATGATCGAATTAATTTAATTAATAAAGTCCTAGCACTTTAATTAAATTAAATTCACCCTCTTTAG
>MU225405.1:416900-471683 GCA_018584345.1 Thuja plicata | reverse complement strand
TTTATATCCAAAAGTATTTTTAGCTTGGGTAATAAAATCCTTCCAATCTTGTCTTTCAGACAGGGGGTATTCATAAATCCAGGGATCATCCTAGAATTCAATGGTGGATCCATCTCCCAGTTTCCATATTATACCTTTTCTCAAGAGATCAATGGAAGAACATAAACTGTTCCATATGTAAGAACCATTGACTCTATGGTGACAGAGCTATATTGTTGATGGAGAGGAGATTCCATGAAAATATTTTTATTTGACATTGCTTTCAAAGGGAGAGGAATACATCCATATGAAATATCTATAAGGGAGAAGAACATCAGTCAAAGGGAGAGAAAAAGATCAGAGAAAAAAGTTTCTACAAAGAGAGAGAAAGATCCAATGATGATTCAAAGAAACAATCATCCATCCAAGGGAGAGAACTGGAGAGAGTTGACATTTCATATCAATCTAGAAAAGGGAGAAGAGATTCTACAAGAAAGGGAGAAACAAAAGAAAAAGATAGAATTGCTATACCTATCCATTAAAGGGAATGAAGAAAATTAAAACACTCTACAAGAATCAAACCTAAACTAGAAGAGCTTACCAAGAGTGAGATATTTCAAATGGTTATAGAATAATAACTTTGGTATGTTATGGAATATTTGATATTGAGTTGATTGTATGTTTCCATCAATGCCAAAGGGAGAGATTGATTAACTATAACTAATTGTATGTTTGAATATGATAAGTTGGTGATCACCGAGATGCAGAAAATAAATGCAAGACATTAAATAAGTTAATGTATTGTATTGTCATTGGTTTCAACTTAATATGATATGATTACTCATGAAAATATTGTCACAACACTTGAAGATCTAAAGAGATAGTGTTTATGTTGTCGATAAAGGTATACACTGAGTGATAGGGTTACCCAAGAAATACTGAACCTTGAGCAGTTTAGACTGTTGACCGATAGATAGTCAACACCGACAGATAGTGTTACCTAAGATCAGTAGTACCTGAGAAAGTGGTACCCAAGGAAGTTTTACCGAGCAAACTAAGAGTTGGTGATTGAAATCAACTGGAGTAAGAAAATGACAACACTACTTAAGTGACAGAGCTGTATTTAGAGTTAACTGATTGATTTCTTTATTTTCATTGATCATATAAGATAAATATAAGAGGGATATTTAAAGCTATTTTTATTCACATTTGTCAAGGAGAAATCTACAGAATAAAACTAAAGCAAAGCTTTAAATATTAAAGCAATGCATGGCAGGATTTGCGGATCAAGAAGCAATCTATGTCAAGAACAAGAAAGAAAAGGAGAATGACTGGTTAAATCATATCTATATAAAGAGACAAGTAATTTATTATGAAAAGAGGAATGCTAAATATAATTCTGGTGAGGATAGAATTCTTCATGTAGATCTGATCATATAGGTTGAAGGACAGAGCCAAAGAATTTTGCACACACTGAGCAACATAAGCAAGAGCATTCACTGAGAAGAAAGAAGAAAGAAGGGGAGCAAAGAAATTGAAGAGAACATTGATCAGAGAGGTATTATGGACTAACAATAGATCTGAAAATCTGCAAGCTAAAGTTGTATTATTGAACATATCATTTACTATTTCAGTTTAATTATTGATTCAGAAAATATCTTAGCCAAGTGGGATTTAACCATCCTTATTGTATTGAGATACTCAAAAGTATCAAAAGGTTTCTCTTGTTGACAACATAGTGAATGCTAGATAAAAAGACAAAATTTTAGTTTTGAATCCTCTAACAAGGTTGCACTTAACAGTGTGTTTGTAACCTTTAACAGGGTTGGCTCTTCACTGAGCTCACTTCAGAAGAGTGAAAATTTTTGGTTACTGGTCCCAAGTGGTTTTTCCCTTAACAAGGTTTCCACTTTAAAAATCTATGTCAAATGTGTATATGGTTCATTTCTATGATGTTTTTCTTTACACATTACTAAAACAAGATTGATTGGTAAACAATAAGTTTGATTACTGCTATTCGATAAAGTATAGAAACAGATAAACAATATATTCACCGAGCAATATATATTTGATAGAATTACATTAGACATACATCTTGAAGGAATGAAAGATAACTAGAGGATTTTATATTTATGATATAAGTATTTGGTTGCATTATTGGAATTAATTTTTGAGGCCACTAATTCAGCCCCCCTCTTAGTTATTCTAACACTTGTAATAATGTCTATCAATCAAATGAAAGGATGGTTACACATAACAAAGAAGCTAAAAAGGAACAATCCCTAGAAATTTCAGTCGCAACAATGCTAAGAGACTTTGAAAAGAAATTAAAATTGCATGAAAATGGAATTGGGGAATACAAGATCGATCAAGTACTCTCGGTAACAACTTTATCTTTTTCACCAAGATCAAAAGGCAGACCGTCATCATCTACAATGTTAGAAAAACCTAAACCACAAACAATGTACAATGGAAATTTTGTGAAAGGAAAATTAGTGGCAGAAGAAAATGAGGACAATGAAGTGTTAAAATGGCTATACAAAGAAAAGGATGAATCTCATCAAGACGTCAAAGATGTCCAATTCACAACTCAATAATATGGATGTGGTCTACACATCGTGCAAAGAATGGGGTATCAAGGACAAGGACACCTAGGAAGAAATAGGGAGGGTCTTTTTGAAACATTTTTGACACAATTCAGAGATCCCAAAGAAGAAATAGGCATATGGTATATAGAAGAAATGCAGATACCCCTCATCCATGATGGACCAATGTTTGATAAAGAACAAGAAGAAGAATTCGAATTCACACCTTAACCATATGAATGATTATTACATATTCATGATGGAAATCCTCATTATCAAGGTAAATGCTACGTTCCTTCATTTTTGGGAACTCAAGAAACAAAAGGGGATGAGGACATGAACATGTCACTGCTAGAGAAAAAACCCTAGACAATAATAAAAATGAGATTCAGGAACATGATTCTGATGAGGAAGTCAATGGACAAGAAAACTGTCATCCCAACTGGGGGCAAAGGGTAAAAATTACTCATGTTCTAGATCTCCCTCATTCCATTGAGATAGGTCCTAATGAGTATGAATGGGACTCATGCTCTGATTCCACTATGGATATAGAGATAGATTTGAATCATCAATATGCACCTCAGCTTGAGAGAGGAGAAAGTTCCAATGCTTCCAATCATCTAAACATGGCTACAAAATCACAATATATTATGATGCCCAACATAATTGATGCCAACACAGGACTATTGATAGAACCTGAAGAGTTTCAATGAATCCTAGAAAACTCATATCTTAACAATAGAAAAATATGTGAAGAGGGACAAAGCTTAGGTATTTGACCATTTGAGTTCAGTTCCCATAATATTGATGATGAATCGAGTGATAATAGTGAGGAGCTTCTTGATCTAAAAAATTCAATTCTAAATCTTGAAACTAGTGAAACCAACCTAACCGACGCCCTTCAAATCATTTATCCTCACCTAATTGACTGGACCTTGTCTAAACCCATTGATATACCTTTATTCCCTAATGACCATGCTATAGCTTGTTATCTCAATGCGATAGAACCCGTAACATCTTCCACTAGAAATTCTAACACTATAGAGGATATCAAGATTTCCTGTCGCAAAAGAAAAAACAAAATCAATCAAAGATCTGAGGGTGAAAACCATTCTATGGTAGTCTTAGATCATAAAAAAAGGAAAAATAATGGATGTATTTGATAGTGAAAACCTCGCTGAGGTGCTAGAGGATGGGAAACTTGATATTCTCCTATATCACTCTCAAGAATGGTTTGTAGTGCTCATTAAACCCACTCAACCAATCAATATTGTTACTGAGGAGAAACCACAAATCATACATATTTCTCAATCTTTATCTGATGAAGAGATACATGAGTTCACATAGTTTTTTAAGGATAATATGATTAAAGTTGTATGGTCTTATTATGACATACTAGGGCTTAATCCTGATTGAATCATGTATCATTTATTTATGGCTCCTGGAGTGAAGCCTGTCAAGCAAAAACTAAGGAAGATGCACCCACATATTTCTCTATTGGTGAAGGCTGAACTAGAAAAACTATTAAAAGAGGGATTTATAAGAGCTATTGCCTATGCAGAATGGATATCTAACATTGTCCCTATATCTAGACACGACAAGTCTATCAGGGTGTGCACTGATTTTCAAGATGTTAATAAAGCATGCCCAAAGGATGATATTCCTTTACCAAGCATAGATGTCATTGTAGATCTCATAGCAGGATATGAGATGTTATCACTAATGGATGGATTTTCTAGATATAATTAGATAAAAATTGCTCCAAAAGACCAAGATGAAACAAATTTTACTTGCGCATGGGGTAAATGTTTCTAGAACATCATGCCCTTTGGACTAAAAAATGTAGGAGTGACATATCAATGAGAAATGACAACAATTTTCCATGATATGATGCATAAGAACATGAAAGAATATGTGGAAGACACTTTAGGGAAATATCATCACCATAAAAATCATCTACAAGATTTAGCCAAAATCTTAGACAAGATGGAGCAATTCAAACTTTGGTTAAACCCTAAAAAGGGTGCATTTGGAGTTACCTCGGGAAAGATGCTAGGGTATATTGTTTCGGCCAAAGGAATTGAGGTTGATCAAGAAAAGGTCAAAGCCATCGTTGAAATTCCCACACCTAAAAATATCAATCAGGTGCAATCATTACAAGGAAATTTGTAGTCAATCCATAGATTTATTTCTCAATTGGATGAAAAAGCACAATCGTTCACCAAGATTATGCATAAAGGTATTACACATAAATGGGATGAAGCATGTGACACAACATTCAATCAATTAAAGCAATATTTTCAAAATGCACACATCTTGATGGCTCCAATTGCAGGAAAACCATTGCTATTATATGTTTCAACAACAAATACCTCACTGGGGTCACTATTGGCACAACAAGATAAAAATGGGAAAGAACAAGAAATTTATTACATCAGAAAAACATTGGTGCAATACAAACTTAACTATACAACAATTGAAAAATATTGCCTAGCAGTGGTATTTTTATCTCAAAAATTTTGGCAGTATACGATGGCACATTCAATTTAGTTGGTGGCAGAGATTGATCCGCTGAAATATCTCTTAAACAAAGGAACCTTAACAGGTAGATTGGCTAAGTGGGTGATGATACTCACTAAATTTGATATCAAATATGTTGAAATGAAATCCATCAAAGGACAAGTCATTGTAGACCAATTTCCAAATGAACCATTGATATGAGATACTCCTTTAACCATTGATTTTCCATATGAATCAATCTTAATGATCACCGAGTAGACCTGGAAGATGTATTTTGATGGATCAATTAGAAAGCATGGATCTAGAGTAGGTATATTATTCATATCACCTCAAGGATACACAATACCTAAGACCTAAAATATTTTATTCCTGTGTACTAACAATATTGAAGAATATGAAGCTTTGGTAAATGGACTAAAGATGGAATTAGAATGGCAGATTACAACAATACATGTCTATGGTGATTCCTAGATTGTCATTAATCAAATAAATAAAGAATATAAAACTAAAGATGATAAGTTCATGCCATAAAAAATATGGTGGATGGCTTGAAGAGGTTTTTCATTGGCATAACATTTGAACAGATTCCCTTATTGAACAATCAAGAAATCAATGCAATGGCTAATCTTATGTCTCTTTTCCAATTGTCAGATAACTAAGCATGCTATGAATTCCTAGCTGATGATTTACCTTATCCTTCCTATAAATTTCTTGATTCCAAGCTATTTTTCCAACTTGTGGGTTGTGATTCCCTCATTATGCACCTATTTGTACCTACCTTGAATTCAATGTTTTACCTCAGGGTATATCCAAAACCAAAAACATGATCTTATTCACCAAACTTCCAAACATGTGATATTCATGGTTTATTTGTATTAGCAAGGTTTTGATGGTAACTTAATAAGATGTTTAGATCTAGAAGAATCAAAAAACAATTTACACGAAGTCCACAAAGGTATTTGTGGATCGCTGATACAAACTCCCTCAGTGTGCTTGCACAAATCTCAATAGGACCCTAATTGTTCCTAGTTTTCCCAAGATCCTATTATTTCTTCTAGGATCTTCCAAGTCCTTCCTTATGTATTTTATTACCTCTTCAATACCACTCTTAGATTTAGCAACTTTTGCACTTCACTAGGGGTGACTATCAACAAGTTTCCATTCACTTCTTTGCTCTTTCTTAGATTCTTCCAAATGTCTATTTGACTCCTCTCCTTAGAAAGAGTTTGTAGGGGATATAACTCATTCTAGAAACCTCATTGGACTTTATTTTCTTGCATTATGATAGGGTATCAATACTTTTAAAAACTATTTTCAAACTCTTGTTGAATCTTGGCTTTTAGGCCTAATTCTCTACTAGCCCTATTTGCCTAGTTTTTCCCACTTCTTTCAAATATTTCCCAAATAAACCCAAAAAATAATTTGATATTTAGATACCATTTTTCAAAACATAAAATATTTTTTAGGTCTTATGGATCCAAGGTCTACGTATAATGGAATCCTAGAGTTAAGGGCAACTAGGGCTAACTGGGCTATTCTGGACCAGTCAAGTGACTTATGCTTCAAAAAGTACATAAATGGATTGGGAAAGGCCTAATTTTCTTTAGAGGTCATTGTCTAAGCCCCATTTAGACAAAACCATTCTTTTTTTCACTCTTCCAATCATACCCCTGCATTCAAACACAAATAGATCACTGACATGCACCTAACTAGATGCATTGGACTCACCTAGGGCTTGTCATTAAAAATAGATAAACATCTTCTCTGATCTCCTCCATTCATATTTACACTATAAAGGGGCTCCCCTTCCATATCCCTCAAGTTTGTGATGAAATTCACGGTTGGGTTCTATGGGGGAGCCATTTTACTCCAAATTGTCCGGAGAAAACAAGAAACTAGCTAATTAACAAAATAATTTACAAACCTACTCTACTAAACACTAAGAAACTTCAAAAGAAAATAAAATGCACTCTAAATATCCTAAATAAAATAATCTAAATTGAGATTGAGTGGTTCAATCTATTAAATAACTCTAGTAATCAAAAGTAAGAAACAGTGCACATAAACCAGAATACAGAGCAACTTCACAAAATTTGAATTTCTTCTCTACATCATCCAACCTTTGGAAATGGGCCTCCTCATGGTTTCATATTATTTCCACATGTTTTTAGGTGGTTAAAATAAATACAAAGCCAAAAACATTGAATGGAATCATCTTGACAATGTTGTCATGCAACTTTGCAAAGTTGCAAATGTTGTCATGACAACATTTTGACAACTTTTCCAATATTGCTTCTAACTTAGATATATGAACTCAAACCTATATAAAATTATGTAAAAACACCATAGAGGCCATTTTAGGATCAAATACAAGCTCTCCTAAGCCTTCTAGGATTTTTGACCCAAAATCCCACTTTAGGCTAACAAAAGAGCTAAACACTAACATAAGAAAAAACAACTAGAATGGATTGATCCTAGTCTAATCCATCTAGACACTAAATCACAAGACCTCCTAAGGCCTAAAAAATCACTACTCACTTGGCTAGGGTCAGTAAAAGCCACAACCAAAACATAGAACTAGGAGATAGCCTAGGTGCTCCTGCACTATTCTCCCAAACAAATATATTTCAACCCACCCTTGGATTGAGCAAGTTGGAGTCTATCCCCAACTTGTTAAACTTTGTTTATTTGATCCAAGTATCCTTTGCATCTCCTTTTCCATGCCACTTTACCAGATGGTCCTTGTAAGTCTATTTTAGACCCTTGAATATATTACCTTTTCTTCTTTCTTTGATGGTACAGGGGGTAATTGCAAGTCCTCCACTTCTTGGATGAATTCAGTAAGACTCTAATCAGGATTAGGATTAGGGCCCTTGTAAAGGACCAGATTTACAACAATGAAGATTGGGGACAATCCAATATCTTTAGGAAGTTCAACTTTGTAACAATTATGACCATATTTGGCTAGAATAGTACAAAGTCCTAATACCCTCATCTTAGATTTTTTGGAGCTCCCTTCCACAACCTTGACTTTTTCAAATGGACCATTACAAGATCCCCTATGTGGAATTGTACATATTTCTTTTTTTCATCCACCTTCTACTTTATCTTTGCAGTGTTCTTTGTTAATGTCTTTCTCAATTATTCATGTACTTATTTGATGGAGTGTGCAAAGTCTTCTGCATAGCCACTCCCTTTGGGTCCATCTTTTAACTCTCTGAGTTCAAATATCCCTATAGGATGCAACCCATAAACTACCTCAAATGGACTCCTTCTAGTTACCCTATTGAATGTGTCATTATAAGCATATTCTGTCTGCCCCAATAGTTGGTCCCAAGCTTGACCATATTATTTAGTGAGACACCTCAGTAGGCCCCCTAGACTCCTATTCAATACCTCAGATTGACCATCTTCTAAGGGTGATAAGAAGATCCAAAGGGAAAATTGGTTCCCAAATTTTTCCATAGTGTCTTCCAAAAGTGACTCATAAATTTGGAGTCTCTATCTGAAACTATACTCAAGGGTAACCCATGGATTCTCATAACCTATTTGAAGAATAGGTGTGCAATCAGACAAGCATCATGAAAAATCTTACAAGGGAGAAATGTGCCTTTTTCTTAATCTGTCTATTATGACATATATACTATCAAATCCTTATTTTTTCCTTGGAAAACCTTCCACAAGTTCCATGCTCAAGAATTCTCATGGTCTACTTAGAATGGGGAGAGGCTAATAAAGGTCTACATTAGAAGATTTTCCCTTGGAGTTCTAACACACTACACAACACTCCGCATACTTTCTGATGTCCAGACTCATTCTTGGCCAAAAATAAAACCTCTGCACTAATTCTTGATTCTTGTTGACTCCAAAGTGACCACTAAGTGGCCCATTATGTTTATCTTGACTCAAATTTTCCCTAATTGATCCCCTAGGGAAACATAGTTGACTACCCTTAAACAAAAAGTCACTCTGCATTGTATAGTCAAAAAAATCACCATGGAAATGATTCTTATATTCCTTACATACCTTATATATCTCTAAAAAGTCTTCATCCTCTGTATACAAGTCTTTAAAACTTTCAATGCCTATGCTCTGCAATTGCACTTCTTGCACTGTCAGAAGTCTCCTACTTAGTGCATCAACTGCTTTATTTTTTAGTCCCTTCTTATGCTTGATGTTGAAGGTGTAAGCCTAAAGTTATTCCACCCATTTCATGTGTTTGCGACTGAGCTTGTCTTGGGAGTGAAAAAATCTAAGAGCCTAGTTATCTAAATACCTCACAAATTCTTTAGGAAGCAAATGATGCATCCATTTTCTTAATTCTTGGACTAGACCATACATCTCTAAATCATAGGAAGATTACTTCCTCTTTGCATCACAAATCTTCTCACTGTGAAAAGACCCTAGCCTCCCTTCTTGGCTCAAGACAACCCCTATAACAACATTTATAGCATCACACTCAATTTTGAAGAGTTTCTCAAAACTTGGGAGAATTAAGATAGGCTGAGCGGCTATCTATTTCTTTAACAGTTCAGCTTCCTAGTTATCTTGTTCATTACACATAAACTTGATTCTCATTCCCCCTTTTTTGGTATCTAACATGGGAGCACGGATAGCATTAAACTACTTGATGAATTTCCTATAGTATTGAGCTAATTCATGAAAGCTTCTCACCTCTCCTATAGTTTTGGGCATAGAATAGTTGATGATGGCTTCTACCTTGCTTGGATCCATCTTAAGATTCATTAGCTTTTCTTCATGCAATTTCTTAAACACAATCTTCAAATGCCTTAAATGTTCTTCTTTAGTCTTACTAAAGATTAAGATATCATCCAGATATAATAAAACAAACTTACCAATGTATTCTTTTATAACTTCATTCATAAGCCTCATGAATGTGGATGGGGCATTTGATATCCCTAATGGAATTACAAGCCACTCATACAAACCTTATTTGGTTTTGAAGGAAACCTTCCATTCATCTCCCTTTTTTACCCTAATTTGATGATAACTACTCTTTAGGTCAATCTTAGTAAAGTATTTTTCCCCTCCTTAATAGTCAATTAGGTCTTCTATCCTTTGAATATGGAATCTATACCTAATGGTGATTCTATTGATGGCTCTATAATCAATGTATAACCTCCAAGTTCCCCCCTTTTTGGGTGCTAGGACAGTGGGAACAACACATGGGCTTATACTTTTCCTAATGAGGCCTTGGTTTAGGAGCTCTTGGATTTGCTTGGCAATCTCCTCATTTTGTTGAGGGGTCATCTTATAAGTAGATTTATTAGGAAGAGTGGTTGTGGGAAAAAATTCTATTTTGTGGCTAATATATCTCTTAGGGGGTAGGGTAGCTAGTTTCCCATCACTTATAATGTCTATGTACTATTTTAGCAATTATGGCACTCCCATAGGAGTCTGTCTTCTTTACTGTCTTCTCTACATATTCTTCCTTTGGCTCCAAAACCAATGCATATCCTACTCTCTCTCCTTCTTCTAGAGATTATAAGAACTATTTCTAACTTACCAAAAGAACATTAGGGCTTGTGGGTTTCACTTCTCCTTCTTCTAGCAGTGACTAGATTTTGAAAGTCACACCATCTTTCTTGAAAGAATATGCATTCTTGGCTCCATCATACATGGATTGTCTATCAAATTCCCATGGCCTTCCTAGTAAGAGGTGGCATGCATCCATTGGTAGGGCATCACACAATACCCTATCTTTTTACCTTCCAATAGAGAATTCCACCCATGCTTGTTCATTCACAAGGACATGTTGTCCCTTTTTCAACCAAGTAACCTTGTATGGATTTCTATGTGGAATCCTCTTCATTTTCAATTTTTTAACTGCCTCCTCTAACACAATATTGTTAGTAGACACTGAGTCAATGATTATTTTACACACCTTACCCATCATTTTGTACTTCACTCTAAATAGTGATCTTCTCTACCTTGGTTCTTCTCTCATTGGTTCTTTAATCAGTGTTATTCTTATCATTAAATTCTCTCCCTCTTTTGACTCTAAGAGTACTTCAAGGTGTTTTTTACTACCACTAGATTCTTCTTGAACAAAATTGATTGTCTTGTCACTCCCTTGGGAAGTAGAGCCTTTCTATGGACACCTATAGGCAGGGTGTCCCATTTGGTTGCAATAATAGCATTTCATTGTTGAAAAGTAGGAACCTCTTCCTTGGATACTATTCATTCCTCTACCTCTTCCTCTATTGAAGCCTCCTCTATTTGAGCTTCCCTCTTTCTACTCAGTCAATTTAGTCTCCCCTTAAGTCTTTGGTTCTAAACTTCTACCACCATATCCACCTCTTTGGCCTCTTCCATCTCTTCCTCTGCCTCTAATGTTTCTTGAGTCTTATTTCTTTTTCAAATTTTCTACCAGCTTAACTACAAGTTGGTGGCACCTTTGAACTATGGTAGGGGTTAGTAGACTCAATTCATCTTTAATATTCCACCTTAAGCCATTTAGATATCTAGCTACCTTTACACTTTTATGTTCTGCAACTCTTGACCTCATGCACAACCTTTGAAACTCCTCGGTGTAAGAGTTAACATCCAAATTATTTTTATCTTAAACTTTGTCTTTTCTTATGTAACTGAATTTCATAGTCTTCTGGCACATATGCCTCTTTGATTTTAGCTAACCTAGCTTTCCAAGTGGAAATGGGTTTATTTCCTTCTTTCTCCCTCTCATCTTGGATGAATTTCCACCAAGTGAGTGTAGAACCTCTAAGCCTTGCATTTTCCACTTTTACTTTTTGGTCTTTTGTTATCCCATCACATTCAAAATGGTTTTCAAGTCCTTTAATCTATTCTAGGAACACTTCTAGTTCCATTTTACCACTAAAGATTTGGATTCCATCCAATGCCTTTCCACTTAATGCTTTCAATGCTTTCAAGAAGGGTTCTTTGGTGAGGACAGGTTCTAGTTCAGGGACCTCATCATTTATGGCTATCTATTTACTCTTTCCTTCATCTTATTCTTTGACTTCCTCAGTCTTCTCTCCCACTTGATCCAATTTATGCTCTAATTGGGCCAATCTATCTCTAAGAAACCTATTCTCTTCTTCTTTCTCATCCACTTTCTTTGCAATTTCTACATTTTTCACCATTCTAGAATCTCCCACTGAATCTATAGGTTGAAACATTCACCACAAGCCTAATCTTGTAGGCTCTGATACCAATTTGATAGAAACTCCCTCAGTGTGCTTGCACAAAACTCACTAGGACCCTAATTGTTTTTAGTTTTCCCAACACCCTATTATTTATTCTAGGATCTTCTAATTCCTTAATTAGCTATTTTAGGACCTCTTCAATACCACTCTAATAGTTGGAAACCATTGTGCTTCAAAAGGGGTGATTATCAACAAGTTCTACTTCACTTCTTTGCTCTTTCTTGGATTCTTCCAAGTGTGTTTTTGACTCCTCTCCATAGAAAATTCTTGCAGGGGATATAATTAATTATAGACACCTCCTTGGACTTCATTTGATCCCATTAGGATATAGTATCAATACTTTTTCAATTGATTTCAAAACTATTGTGGAATCTTGGCTTTTAGGCCTAATTCTCTACTAGCACTATTTGACTAGTTTTCCCACTTCTTTCAAATATTTCCCAAATAAATCCAAAAAATAATCTGATATTCAGATACCCTTTTTGAAACATGAAATATTTTTTAGGTCTTATGGCTCCAAGGTCTCCGGACAGTGGATTCCTAGAATTAAGGGGAACTAGGGCTAATTGGGCTATTCTAGACTAGTCAAGTGACTTATGCTTCAAAATGTACCCAAATGGATTGGGAAAGGCCTAAGATTATTTAGAGGTCACTATATAACGCAAATGTACACAAAACCATTCTTTGTTTCACTTTTCCAATCATACCCCTTTATTCAAACACAAATAGATCACTGATAAGCACCTAACCAAATGCACTAGACTCGCCTAGGGCTTGTCATTTAAAATAGATAAGCATCTTCTCTAAGCTCCTCTATTCATATTTACACTATAAAGAGGCTCCCCTTCCATACCCCTCAATTATATGATTAAATTCATGGTTCGGTTCTATGGGGGAGCCATTTTACTCTAAACCATCCTTACAAAACCAGAAATTAGCTAATTAACACAAGAATTTACAAACCTAGTCTACTGAACACTAATAAAATTCAAACCAAAATAAAATGAACTCTTACTATCCTACCTAAAATAATCCAACTCGATATTGAGTGGTTCAATCTATTAAATAAATCTAGCAATCAAAAGTAAGCAACAATGCACAAAAACCAAAATACAGAGCAACTTCAAAAATTTTGAATTTCTTCTCTACATCATCCAACCTCAGAAAATGGGAATACTTATGATTTAAAATTATTTCCACATGTTTATAGGTGGTTACAATAAATACCAAGCCCCAAACATCAAATGTAATCAATTCTTGACAATGTTGTCATGCAACTTTGCAAAGTTGCAAATGTTGTCATGACAACATTTTGACAACATTTCCAATTTTTCTTCTAACTTAGATATATGACCTAAAAAATATATAAAATGATGTAAAAACACCATAGAGGCCATTTTAGGCTCAAATACAAGATTTCCTAAGCCTTCTAGACTTTCTGACCCAAAATCCCACTTTAGGCTAACAAAAGAGCTAAACACTAACATAAGCAAAAACAACTAGAATCGATTGATCCTAGTCTAATCCATCTAGACACTAACTCACAAGACCTCCTAAGGCCTAAAAAAGCACTCCTAACCTGGATAGGGTTAGTAAAAACCACAACCAAAAATTAGAACTAGGAGATAGCCTAGGTGCTCCTGCACTATTCTCCCAAACAAAAAGATTTCAACCCACCCTCAGATTGACCAAGTTGGAGTCTATCCCCAACTTCTTGAACCCTGTTTCTTTGATCCAAGTAGCCTTTGCATCTCCTTGGCCATGCCACTTTACTAGATAGGGTTGGAATGGTCCTAAGGATAACTGAGAGGGGGGGGGGGGTGAATCAATTATCAGTCAATTTAATTCTTTTCTCTTTCCTTAATGTAATTTGATATAAAGTAAATGCACATTCAGATAACACAATAGAGTAATCAACAATTTGATTACGAGGAAACCAAAAAGGAAAAAAACCTGGTGGGAATTAGCACCCACAAATAACTACAGTAGTTTATAATGATCCCTATTAGAAGATCTTACAACCCTGTTAGGAGTGGATCTTTACAATGCAAGAAGTTCAGAGACCTGGTTAAAGGTTAGAGCCTATTAGGAGTCTTTTACAGATAACCCTGTTACGGGTGAGGACTCACTTTCCAATAGCTAACTGCTAAGATGGTGAAGGCTACAACCATCATTATAACAAATATACACTATATCTGGTAAATAAACTGTTTGAGTAGACCTGTTGTCTTGATCAGTTCCAATGAATTGCAATCAATTTCTTTTCCTTCACATAGATCTTCAACTTGTTCTCTCTGACTTTCTTCTCTTCTCTATCTTTTCTTTTTCACTTCATCTTTGAAACTTAGTGAACATATCTGAACTACTATATGTATCTTAACCAAGGATAAGGTCACAACAGTATCTGGAAACACTTCCAAAACTTCCTTGTCAGCTCAACCAAGCATGCAATACAAATTAGGACCGCACAACTCAAACTAAATAGATGCAACACTTCACAAAGTTGGCTTCACCAAATTAACTCTAACATCATGATTCTATTCAAACACATTTAGCACCTTTGGATAATTATCTTTAACTCATAACTAAACATGAATACAAACACGCATATCCCAAAGATAGGTGCAACTCAAGAAACACTGTATTTACATCAACTCTTAACAAATAAACTCTAGAATCTGTAACTGCCATATCTGACTAATCATAACTCAACTTAAACTGCAAATCTGACTCGGTGTGAATGCACATAGCAACTAGAACATGTATACACCATGAAAATAAACACGCATAGCTCTAAAGAATCTATACTTATAATTGCATACATGATACCTATTGTATATTATATGTTGTCATCAATGGAAAACATATAATCAATTATTTTCACGTAAGAAAATATCCAACAATCTCCCGCTTTGACATTGATGGCAACATATGATATCATCAACTCAAAGTGTCTTCCTTCTTTTTAAAATTTTCTCAATATCCTCATCAAAGGTTCCTCTTTACTATTGCTTCTCTGTATACTCCCCGAGAGTATATGCTCCCCCTTACTAATACTCCCCCTTTGACATCAATGACAAAGGGTGTTAAACACCATTAAGCACAGGGACTACTCCAGAAGTAGAGTAGTCAACCATTCATCAGTCACCAAGGACTGATGTTCTTGCTGCAAGTTCTAATCAGACTCAGAAAAGGGAATTACTCCCAACTTCTCCCTGAGATACTCAAAAGTATCTTTTGATAAAGGCTTTGTAAAAATATCTTCTAGCTGTTCTTTAGTGCTTACATAGTCCAGCTTTACTTCTTTGTCTGCAAATTTTTCTCTTAGGAAGTGGTATTTGATCTCAATGTGTTTTGTCTTTGCATGCATTACAGGGTTCTTTGACATATTGATAGTAATAGTGTTGTCACAGTGAATAACAATAGGATAATCAATTTGAATACCAAAGTCCTTGATCATCTATTTGATCCAAACCATTGTTGAAAAATTCAATGCTGCTGCAACATACTCCACTTCTGCTATTGACTAAGAGATAAAATTATGCTTTTTACTTGTCCAAGTGACCAACCTATCTCCAAGAAATACTGCTCCTCCTGATGTTCTCTTTCAATCATCAACACAACCTGCCCAATCTGCATCTATATACACATGAAGTTGTATGTTCTCTAAGATAGGATACCATAAACCATAGTCTATAGTTCCATTTAGGTGTCTGAATATTCTTTTTATTTCCATTAGATGATTTTGCTTGGGTTCAGCTGCAAGTCTTCCAACAATGCCAACTGCATTAGAAATGCCATGTCTAGATTGAGTGAGATATATGAGTTTTCTAGTCATAGACTTGTATAAGGTCTTGTCAACTACTGTGGAATCATCATCTTTAGAAAGCTTGCATCCTTTTATCATGGGGGTACTTACTAGTTTGGAATATTCCATCTTGAAGGTCTTCAATATCTCCTTCACATACTTAGACTGATTTATGAATATGCCTTTGTCCATTTGTTTTACATTCAATCCAAGGAAGTATTTGATAGGTCCAATCATGCTCATTTCAAATTTAGTTTTCATTTCTTTGGTGAATTCTGCACTAATTTTGTCATTACCTCCAAAGATAATGTCATCAACAAAAATAGAAACAAGAAGTAGTCCTTCATCTGTCTCTCTTATTAATAAATTATAGTCTACTGCTCCTTTTCTGAATCCTATCTTTGTTAAGTAACCATCAAGTCTCTCATACCACACTCTTGGGGCCTATTTAAGTCCATTAAGTGATTTCTTTAATGAATACCATGTCTAGTTTATCTGAAAGTTTGAATCCTTCAGGCTGCTCTATGTAGACTTCTTCCTTTAAGTTACCGTTCAAAAATTCTGATTTGACATCCATTTGATATACCTTAAAGTTCTTGGATGTTGCATAGGCCAAAAACAACTTGATAAATTCAAGTCTGCTCACAGGGGAAACTATATCAATGTAGTATATTCCTTCTCTCTACACATATCCTTTGCATACTAATCTTGCTTTGTTCCTTACTACTATGGCTTCTTCATTAATTTTGTTCCTAAATATCCACTTAGTTCCAATCATGTTTTTGTCATGAGGTCTAGGGACCAGTTACCATGTTTCATTCTTGATTATTTGATCTAATTCTTCTTGCATGACACTTTTCCAATATGAATCTTTGCGCGCATATTCAACACTTAAGGGTTCAATCTGTGAGAGTAAGCATACCTCTTCATCAGAAGTTGAACCTTTTTCTCTAGATCTTGTCAATACTTTTGCACTTTGATCTCCAATGATATCTTCCTTAGAGTGGTATTTGGATGTGTACCTTGAGTTCTTAGGAGTGATACTTTCATCTATGATCTGTGATTGTTCTTCGCTTGGTTCAGGATTGTTACATGAAACATCAATACAATCAAACATTTCTTCAATAATTGTGTCCTTATTGATGGGTCTGGGCTCATCTTCAATCATGAGAGTATAGTCATAATATCTTTCTTGAATCATAAAATTCTCATCAATCCTCACATGAGTACTTTCAATGATCTTCTTTAGTCTTAGATTGAAACATCTGTAGGCTTTGATTTTAGTAGAGTAACCAAGAAAAATACCTTCATCACTTCTAGCATCAAACTTACCAATGCTATCATCCCTCTTGATATAGCACTTGCTTCCAAAGATTTCGAAGTATTTTATAGTGGGTACACTACCAAACCAATGCTCATAAGGTGTCTTGTCTATGCCTGGTTTCAATTCTATTCTATTGATAGTGTAAACTGTTGTATTGATTGCATCTCTCTAGTAGGTATGGGCAACCTTTCCTTCAATCATGATAGTGCGCGCTGTGTCAAGTATTATCTTGTTCCCCCTTTTTGATATCCCATTCTGCTGAGGGGTTTTGGGTGCACTTAATTGTCTTTTGATTCCATGTTCTTCATAGTAGTCATAAAACTGGTCAGAGGTGAATTATCCTCCTCTATCAGATCTCAAACATTTTATGTTTAATCCAGATTCATTCTCAACCTTAGCTTTGAATATTTTGAACTTCTCAAAAGCTTCAGATTTTTCTTTTAAGAATGCAACCCACATCATCTTTGAGAAATCATCAACAAACAAAATAAATACCTTTCTCCATAGTATGATCTTGTTTGAGTAGGTCCACATAGGTCTGTATATATCAGATCTAATTTGTTTTTTGCAGAGTCTTGTTTGCTTTTGAATGAGGTCCTAACATGATTCCCCAACACACATTACCTGTACATGGTGTTGACTGGTCTTGCAATGCTAGGAAGGTCTCTTACTACCTTTACATTAGTTATCTTGACTATGTTGTCAAAATTGATATGACAAAGTCTCTTGTGTCATAGCTAGCTATCATCTACTTTTTCAACAAAACAACTTACTTCTGAGTTGAGCTGAAAAAAATTACCTTTGGTCTTTGAGCCTAATGCAATCATTTCTCCTTCTTTGTTATTAATGATGCACTGCTTATTTTTGAATTCCAACTGATATCCTTTATCAAGCAACTGTCCAACACTTAGTAAGTTATGGTGCAAACCATCAACATAGAGAACATCATCTGTCTTGAAGGGTGATAGAACCTTTTCCTATGATAGGTTTGGGAGTGTTATATCCAAATATAAGTATTCCACCTTTGTACTTGTCCAAATGTACAAAACTATCTTTGTCTCCTATCATGTGGTGTGAACATCCACTGTTAATGATCCAGTCTGTTCTGATGTTAGCTTTTGAAACTAATGCTAACTACTATTATTTTACTTCATCTTCTTTGTCCATTTCTTCAAGCATCTTCTATATGTCTTTAATGGAAAAAAATCCAATTTCATCTTCTCCTGATTCATCATCAGTTACACCATCCTCAGCATGATAACATTCTTTAGTGTACTTAGGTTTGTAATTTGATATGAATTTCTTGACTCTTGTAGGTCACCTAGATGACAAGTGACCAACTTTGTTGCATGAAAAACATTTGAATTGTAGCTTTCCTTCATATTTACCTTTACCTTTACTTTCCTTCTAGGAAATTATAGCAATGATTTCTTCTAGTTCTATATCCACTTCTTCATTCTTACTAGAGTTGCTTATAGATTTCTTGTTATGGACTGTGGCTTTGAAGGCTGTCTCACTTTTAGGTTCTATCTTCAATCTAGATATCCCAAATGCAGATATTTTGCTAATCAAAGTCTCCCTCTTGAAGTATTTTGAAAATTGCATAGTCTAATATAAGATATTGATCTTGCTCTCATAGTCTGCTGTCAATGTGGCCATTAACTTGTCCATTATATCTTCTTTTGATATTTCTCAACCATTGTTTCTTATACATGATACTGCTTCATTTATCCTTTGATTGTAAGCTCTGATGTTTTCTTTAGGTAACATCTATAAATTCTTGTATCTTTTCTTCCATGTCTTTCTGCATGCATTCTTTGCTTGGATGTCTCCTTCAAACATGTCTTATAAGTATTTCCAAATAGAGTATGCTTTGTCTGTCTTCTTGATCTCAGAAAATTCACTTTCAGATAGGGCACTGATTAGGGATTCTTTGGCAATTGCATTATTAGTGAACACTTCCTTTTGTTTCATAGTAGAGTCATCAGCTGCAAGATCTTTCAAGGTGGGAATTTAAACTTCTTGACTAGAAATCTCATAGATCTCAAGTCCAACACACTGAAGATGTGTTATCATTTTGATCTTCCAGTCAAGATAGTTTTCCCATCGAACTTAGGACTTTCTTTCCTGAAGTATGCCATTTGATCTACCTTAAGCTATTAGGCTTTCTCTCCAAGGAATTTGGCTCTGATACCTATTGTTTGAATAGTCCCAAGGATAACTGAGAGGGGGGGTGGGTGAATCAGTTATCAACCAATTTAATTCTTTTCTCTTTCCTTAATGTAATTTGATATAAAGTAAATGCACATATAGATAACACAATAGAGTACTCAACAATTTGATTACGGGAAAACCAAATAGGCAAAAAACCCGATGGGAATTAGCACCCATAAATAACTACACTATTTTATAATGATCCCTGTTAGGAGATCTTACAACCCTGTTAGGAGTTGATCTTTGCAATGCAAGAAGTATAGAGACTTGGTTAAAGGTCAAACCCTGTTAGGAGTCTTTTACAGATAACCCTGTTAAAGGTGAGGACTCATTGTCCAGTAGCTCACTGCTAAGATGGTGAAGGCTACAACCTTTAGTATAATAGATATACACTATTTCTAGTAAATGAACTATTTGAGTAGACCTTCTTTCTTGATTAGTTCCAATGAATTGCAATCAAATTCCATTTCTTCACATAGATCTTCAACTTGTTCCCTCTGACTTTCTGCTCTTCTCTGTCTTTTCTTTTTCACTTCATCTTCGACACTTAGTGAACATATCTAAACTGATATATGTATCTTTACAAATGATAAGGTCATGATGGTATCTAGAAACACTTCATCAAATTCCTTGTCGGCTCAACAAAGCACATAATACAAATTAGGACCGCGCAACTCAAACTCAATAGACGCGACACTTCACAAAGTCAGCTTCACCAAATTAACTCTAACATCATGATTCTATTGAAACACATTTATCACCTTTCGATAATTATCTTTAAATCATAACTAAAAAGGAATACAAACACACATATCCCAAAGATAGGCACAACTCAAGCAACATTGTATTTATGTCGGCTCCTAACAGATAAACTCCAGAATTTGTAACTACCATATCTGACTAATCATAACTCAACAAAAACTGCATATCTAACTTGGTGTGAATGCACATAGGAACTAGAACATGTATACACCATGGAAATAAACATTCACAACTCTAAAGCATCTGTACTTCTAATTCCATACATGATACCTGCTGTATATTATATGTTGTCATCAATGACAAACACAATTATTTGCACAGAAGCAAATCTCCAACAGATAGTCCTTGTAATTCTATTTGTAGACCCTTGAATCAAGTACCTTTTCTTATTTATTTGATGGTGTAGGGGGTAATTTCAAGTCCTCCAATTCTTGGATAAATTTGGTAAGACTCTAATCAGGATCATGAGTATGGCCCTTTTAAAGGACTAGATCTGCAACATTGAAGACAGGAGACAATCTAATATCTTCAGGAAGTTAAACTTTGTAAGCATTATGACCATATTTGGCTAGAATAGTGCAAGGTCCTAATCACCTCATCTATAGCTTTTTTGGAACTCCCTTTTGCAACCTTTCCTTGTTCAAATGGACCATTAAAAGATCCCCTATCTAGAATTGTACATCTTTCTTTCTTTCATCCACCTTCTGCTTTATCTTTGCAGTGTTCTTTGTCAATGTCTTTCTCACTTATTCATGTACTTCTTTCATGGAGTGTGAAAACTCTTTTGCATAGCCACTCCCTTTGGGCCCATCTTTTAACTCTCTAAGTTCAAATATCCCTCTAGGATGCAACCCATTAACTACCTCAAATGGTCTCTTTCTAGTTGTCTAGTTGACTGTGTCATTACAAGCATATTCTGTCTACCCCAATAGTTGGTCCCAAGCTTGACCATATTATTTAGTGAGACACCTCAGTAGGTTACCTAGAATCCTATTCACTACCTTAGTTTGACCATTTATTTGAGGGTGATAAGAAGACCCAAAGGAAAGATTGGTTCCCAATTTTGGCCATAGTTTCTTCCAAAAGTGACTCATAAATTTGGAGTCTCTATCTGAAACTATACTCAAGGGTAACCCATGGATTCTCACAACCTCTTTGAAGAATATGTATGCAATCTGACAAGCATCATGAACAGTCTTACAAGGGACAAAATTTGCCATTTTTTTGAATCTATCTATTATTACATAAATACTATCAAATCCTTGTTTTGTCCTTGGCTACCACAAAGTCCATGTTCAAGAATCCCCATGGTCTACTTGGAATGGGGAGAGGTTGATAAAGGCCTACATTGGAGGATGTTCCCTTGGATTTTTGACATGCTACACAACACTCCACATACTTTCTGATGTCCAGACTCATTATTGGTCAAAAATAAAACCTCTTCACTAACTCTTGAGTCTTGTTGACTCCAAAGTGACCACTAAGTACCCCATTATGCTTTTCTTGAATCAAAATTTCCGTAGTTGATCCCCTAGGGACACACAACTGACTACCCTTATACAAAAAGTCACTCTACATTGTATAGTCATAAAAATGGCCATGTAAATGATTCTTATGTTCCTTATATACCTTATATATCTCTGCAAAGTCTTCATCCTCTGCATACAAGTCTTTAAAAATTTCAATGCCTATGCTCTACAATTGCACCTCTTGCACTGTCAGAAGTCTCCTGCTTAGTGCATCAACTAATTGTTTATGAATTCCCTTCTTATTCTTGATGTTGAAGGTGTAAGCCTACAAGTATTCCACCCATTTCATGTGTTTGTGACTGAGCTTGTCTTGGGAATTCAAAAAGATAAGAGCCTGGTTTTCTGAATACACCACAAATTATTTAAGAAGCAAATAATGCCTCTATTTCCTTAATGCTTGGACTAGAGAATACATCTCTAAGTCATAGGAAGAATACTTCCTATTTTTTTCATGTAGCTTCTCACTGCAAAAATCCACTGGACTCCCTTCTTGGCTCAAGATAGCCCCTATAGCAACATTGCTAGCATCACACTTAACTGTGAAGAGTCTCTCAAAACTTGGGAGAGTTAAGATAGGTTAAGTGGCTATCAATTTGTGTGTGAATAAAGTACAAATTCATGAAATTTATTTATTTAACTACAATTCTATGGAAGAATAATGAACATTTAAACTAAGAATTGCACTTAAATCAATAAACATCTTATGGATCTCTATCTAAGCTTTGTTAATATAGCTCTCAGCCTTAATTTCTATCAATGACAATCCTAGAATGAGAAATTGATGATAGTAAATGCCTAATATAGATAAATTCTCTCAAAATTGCTATGATTTTTAATCCCAATGCTCATAAAATGAGATCTCAATTCCCTCAATTCGCTATAAAATCTCTCAATATTTCTCAAGATGCTATAAAGTTGAAAAACAGGTTTGATGCTTTGCATTTGAATTTTCTAGAATATCTTATGCTCTCAAAATGGCTTCTATTTAGAGGATTTTCCAAAGTGTAGGGGGTGGAGTTACTTGATCATGATTAAGCCATGGTTGAGTGAGAGGCTTTCAAATGCTTTCAAATGGGGGGACAATTTAAATGATTGTATCAAAGGTTTGGACAAAGGGACAACTTTGAGTGATTGAGATTCAAAGTTGAAATTGAGTGATTGAGATTCAAATTTAGGAGTGATCAATGTGCTTTGTGTTCTCAATCCCTATTGGTTTCTCAAATTCATTATGAAATATATTAGGATTATTTAATTCAATCAATTAATTAAATTAGCCATGTAGGGATGAATAGGTTCAATTTGATTTTTTGATTTAAACTATACAATTAATTGATTAAAATCAATTATATAATTTTGATTGATCCTTTTAGGCTTATATTTTATTATTTGATGTCATGGTTAATTAATCCTTTGATTTAGATTGATTTTTTCCAATTTGATTTCATAGATGTCCATTCAATTTGATTTTCATCCATTTTTATGCAATTTGACGAGATTAGGAGCAGTTTGATGAAAAATGTAGATTTTCTTGATTAGGAGAACACCTAGTTAATTTTAGGTGTCTACAAATACCCCTCTTTAAATTTATGTGTGTGTTGCATTGATTCAAAGAAATCTTGATGTCCTGATCATTGATTTGATGTTGATTGATTGATGCAAAACCTGATGTGTAAATTGATAACTTGATGCAAAACTCTGATGTGAAAGATGAAGAATTTGATGTGAAAGATGTAGAATGCCCCAGTGATAAAAGTTAAAATTTATACTACCCCAGATTTGATGCAGAACCTTAATTTGATGATATGATGGTGCCCACTCAGAAATGAAAGCATTTTGATGTCTAGATGCAAAACATGATGAGACTGATGTACAATAAGATGCAAAATGATTTCATTTCTAAAAACATTGATGATGATGATGATGATATCACAATATGCCCCAGTTTGTAGAAAATGTAGATTTAGGTCTTACTGAGTCAAAAATCCCTCCAAAACTAGGTCAAATAGCTTAAATAGGTTGAAAAACCCAAATTTACTATTCATTTTCACTTTTTACTGTGGAGATTTTGCTATGGTCCTAGTGAGATTGATAGCTATAGTGGTCCCCATTCATGAGAGAGGTCGTCGGTATCAGAGAAAATTGGATTACGGTCCTCCGATAAGTGGTTTTGTCCTTCCTAGTGCACTTTTTGCATGTTTTGATAGCATTTATGACAATTTTTTATTCTTTTTATATTAATTTCTACAAAAATTTTCCTAGGAACTTTTAAATGCCACCTAGGGTTGTAAAAATTTGTCTTTGTGCTATGAAATGAAGTGTATTAGTATTAAAACCATGCCTAGTAATTAGGTCACAAATGACAAACAATGTATAAAACACCGCGTAGCAAACCTTGCTACAAAATCATGTTTTTAATGCCACTTAGGAAGTTTTAAATGCCACCTAGGTTTGTGAAATGTTGTGTATACTATAAAGTAACTTGTACCATGTTTTAAATCATGTGTTTGATATTTGAAATGACGTGTGGTGCTTGAAATGACATGTACACTTAGCCAAGTGATGCCTGTTAAAAATTTGATCAAAAACCTAATTTTAGGATGAACAAACTACTTGCGATTGATTTCCAATATAAATAGATGTGATTCCATGATGCTACTAAGTGTTTAGGATGTTAGGATAATCATATCAATGGATGTTTGATGTGTCAATCAGATTGAGTAGAAAAAATTGATGTTTTTCTCCCTTCTCAAGATCTAGAGGTTAGGAACAATAGATTGATGTGCTCAAAATAGAGGTAAGATAGATTTGATTGGTTGATTGATGTGAAATAATCCACTGATATAAAGATGCTAATATAATTCACTTTGTTTGCAAAATGTAGGCACATTTCCATAAGTTATATGTACGGAACGTAGTGCATTGGATTTTCAAGTTATTCGATGAGTTGACGGATCCAGAGAGACAGATAGTTGAGCAGTGCAATTTTTAGCTGTACTGAGGTCTTCTTACAGCTATGGTAGAGTGATGACACTCTAACCATAATACCTTCCATCTACCCCTCGGTGAGATGATGATCACACCTGAGGATGCATATAGATTATTAAGGATTTTGACCCATGGTGAGAGAGTTTACTATGATCAGGTTTATGATGGGAGTGTATGTAGACGAGTTTTTAGAGATGATAGTATTGGAGATGACACAATCATGTGGGCATAGTTTTATTCCTTTCCCACTTTTCTAGTTATATTGGGTGCAGTCATTGGTGGTTACTTCTACCACATCAACGAGGTCGCAGATTTTCCATTGGATGGGACCGCATTTTGGAGGACTTGATAATTCATCCTTGGAGATTGGATTGGGGATCATGTGTACTAACACAGTTATATCATTATTTAAATGATGTTGTGTACAGGGCTAGCACATCTATTTTAGCAGGTGCAATTCTACTACAATTATGGACCTAGGAGCATATCCCGATTACAGGACCATTTGCTGCTTGAGTTTGAGGCAGTGGATGGCCTTATGCCATTTTATATGATGGGATGGTTATCCAATATCATTTGGGAAAGCTTGAGTATTGGTGGAGAACCATTGATGATATCGATTAGGTTGTGTGGAGACCTTATCTGGGCTGCGAGGGTTGGTGGGAGGATGATGATGAGCTCCCCTATATGTTTGGACCACAGTGGATGATTGGATGATCACCACTTGTTATTGAGATGTTCTTCTTTGGGTGAGTGTTATGACAGTTTGGTAGAGTACATGACATGCCTCAGGGTATGGCTTTGTATGCTCGAGTCTAGGCTAAGAGATCGATGTGGGGTGCATAGGTAGATTAACATTTTGCATGTACAAAGATCAATTGTTTGATTCATATCAGATGGGACATGTTAGATCACTTGGTTGATGTAGGTATGACTACTGAGTATCAAGAGTGGTTTCTGTGTCATTTATTTATGAGATTCACAGATCCAGTTGAGCCTATCTTGGATGTAGATGAGACTTCTGATGATGATGGTGGAGATGGGGGTGATGGAGGTGGTTGTGGCAAGAGATGAGTACAGAGATAGAGAGCTCCTTGGGTATAGAGAGCTGTAGGACCTCGGATTTGGGGTGGTCATATTAGACCTTGAGGTGGTGGTTTTGGGAAGCCTACGTAGAGATAGGCATAGGTACCTCTACGTAGATAGGCACAACATAGACCAACTTTTGATTGGGGTAGACAGAGACATCGATGGATTTAGGTAGCTAGATAGGTTCCCTTATAGGTTCCTCTATAGGGTCAGGGTCCTCCTCAAAGACCAGCATATCCATAAAGATAGGCTCCATAGGTAGATCCATAGGTTGTTACATCATAGGTGCATGTTTCCCCACATGTACCTCTTTCTTCTAAGGCACCGTAGGCTCCTCAGGTTCCTCCAATTGTGGATAGTCTAGTATAGGATGTGAGGATATTGTAGGTAGGGATGACTTCTATGATAAGCCAGATAGATCAGGTTGCCACTATGTTATAGTAGTTCATAACAATGATGGCACAGTTGCCTTAGGCTGCTAGTACTAGTCACGCACCACCGACTACTCAGGATAGATCAGGTGATAGTGATCTAGATGGCATAGGGGGTATAGGTTTAGGTTCAAGTGCTACTACTGGTGATGGATCAAGTGGCCCTACTGGGTCTTGATATAAATCTAAGATTTGGATCTATTGATATTGCATTGATGTATCATCTATTTATTGATCAGGACTTTGATTATGGATCATTTTGTTGACGTTGAAACATCATCGATTAACTAAAAATAACATGAATTTAAAAGGTCAATGAAAATCATCAAAAGTTCAAGTGTTTTGCAATGTATCAATATTTTCAATAAGAATTCCAAACATTCTGATCATTTAGGGTGTTGTCAATTTTTAATCCTGATAAAATAGGTCAATGAAGATCAAGGATCAAGTTATGCAATCAAACTATTTAGGTTAAAAAATGATATACATCAAAGGTTCCAAAATATCTCTCCTCTGAAGTTCTGAAAATATGCTTCTGTCATGTGACCAAGATGTAGCACTTTTGAATCTGTTTGTACCAAAAACCAATGATTTTCCCCCAAGTGATAAGTGAAATTGTGTAAAGCTTGGGAAACTAAAACCTATTATGTGACAATGCAGCTGAGAGAATTTATTATGACTATGCACAAATGATGGATGCAATGAGGATATGTACAAATGAGATGGCAAAAAAGGAAATATGTACAAATGCAACTACGAAAAACTTAAGGGACAAAAAAAGCACATGTTTCCAGGTTTTCACCTTTTGGGTTTATTGCTCTTTTTTTCTCTCTCTTTTTTTCTTTTTTTTTTAAAATCATCAATGTGGCTATTTGCTAGGTTTTTCACCAAGACAACAATTTTCTCATTTTTAAATGTTTTTTCTTTCTTCATGCTCAATTTTCTCCTTTTTTTCTGATTTTCTACTTTTTCATTGTTTTTGAATTTTTTGATCTTTCTGATTTTTTGATTTAGAACTTTTCTCAGTTTTTTTTTTGGATTTTTGACTTTTCTCATGTACAAATAAGATGGTAACTCATCTGATATACTCATCAAATTCTCTTTCATCTGATACTCTCTCATCTGATTAGGTATGAAACCTCTTTAAATTGATGTTATTAATGGGTTCTTGCAACTCATCCCCTTCATAATCAACTAGTTTGTAGGTTTCCATTCCAAAGGAAGAAGTGATGAAAAAAGGTCCAAGCCAATTCACTTCCCATTTTCCCTTCTTTTCTCTATCAACTTTATTTTTAGGATTTTCTCTTAACACTAAGTCTCTCACTTGAAAGGTTCTCGGTTTGATGTGCTTGTTGTAATTTCTTGAAATTCTATTTTGATATACCTTCAAATGATCATATGTTTGTGTTTGATGTTCCTCCAACAATTCTAATTTTTGAAGTCCGACAACCCTATAATCCTCATCAGTGATTAATCCATGTAGTGAAACTCTTAGGGATGGAATCTCAACTTCTAAGGGTAAAACAACTTCGGCCCCATAAACCAAGGAGAATGGTGTAGCTCCTATTGGTGTTTGGATGCTAGCTCTATAGGCCCACAATGTTGGGTTTATCTGGATATATCAATCTCTTCTTGATTTATCAACCGATCTTTTTAATATTTTGAGGATGTTCTTGTTCATAGCCTCGCCTTGTCCATTACCTTGAGGATAGTAAATGGAGGAAGAATGGTGAATAATATGAAATGTTTCACATAGTTCATCCACATCTTTGTTCTTGAATTTTTTTTTGTTGTCCATGATGATGGCATGAGGAATACCATATCTAAAAATAATGTCATTAAGGATAAACATGGAAATCTATTTTCCCATTGCAGTTGTCAAAGGAATGACCTCTACCCATTTAGTGAAATATTTTTTCACTGTGAGGATGTATTTATGTCCATTAGAAGATGGTGGGTAAATAATGCCAATTAGATTGAAACCACATTGATAAAATGACCATGGTGTGATAAATAGATGCAATTATTGTGTAGGTGCATGGATCATGTCTCAATGATATTGGCATTTAACACAAACTTTCACAAATTGGCAAGCATCTTTCTCTAAGGTGTTCCAAAAATACCCCATGCGAAGGATTTTCTTAGCTAAATTTAATTCACTCGAATACGACCCACAAATCCCCTTGTGGACATATCTCAAAGCTAATCTTGATTCCTCTTCCTCTAGACACCTAAGGAGCATTCTGTCAAGACCTTTGCGATACAATGTGTCTGATAGGATGGTGTAATGAGCTGATCATCTAATTAAATGCCATTTTTGAGCTCAGGTTTGGTCAAAATGTAGGGTTTGGTCTTTAATATAAGTGTAGATTGGTCCATACCATGGTGAGTCATGTCCATTAATAAGGGCAATTATTTGGGTATCGGGTAAGTCAAATGTCAGTTTTTCCAACTCTTCCACCAAGAATTTGTACCTCACATTTTGAATAGGCATTTGGAGTAATGAAGCTAAGGTAGCCATTGCATCAGCTGCTCTATTTTTGTCTCATGGAATTTGCTCAAAATTTATCAAGGAAAAATACTTTTTCCAATCATCCACCATCCTTTTATATGGCATCAATTTTTCATCTTTGGTGTTGTAATCATCATTAATTTGGTTGATGGCTAATTGATAATCTCCATAAACTTGCAATTCCATGACATTCCATTCTAAGGCCATTTTGAGACCTATGACCAAAGTTTCATATTCATCAATATTATTTCTACAAGGAAACAATAGTTTGTAAGATTTGGGAATTGTGTATCCTTGAGGTGTTATCAAAAGAATTCCTGCCCTTGAACCACTTTGAGTATAGGATCCATCGAAATATAAGGTCCATGTCTTTGCTTCCACATTAATAAATTATGAATCAGGAAACTCTACTTGAATTGGTTGTGTAGACTCTAAATGATGTTCGGCCAACTAATCAGCAATTACTTCTCCCTTTATTGTTTTCCTATCCACGTACTCAATGTCAAATTCACTAAGCACCATCACCCATTTTCCAATCCTTCCCGTTAGAGCTATTTTACTAAGTGGATACTTCAATGGATCAATTTTGGCAACTAACTTCACTTTATGCATCAACATGTAATGTCTAAGATTTTGAGAGGCAAACACCATTGCTAGGCAAGCCCTTTCCATGAAGCTATAGTTTAATTCATATTTTATCAATGTTCTACTCAGGTAGTAAATGGCTCTTCCATTTCCTTCATTGTCTTTTTGTGCAAATAGAACGCCTAAAGATTTCTCCATTGCTGATATGTAAAGTAATAAGGGTTTTCCTTTAATAGGTGGCATCAAGATGGGTGGGTTCACCAAGTATTTTTTTAAAAATGTGAAAGCTTTGTCACACTCTTCATCCCATGTAAAAATGGTGTCTTTATGTAGCAATCTTGTGAATGAATGACATTTTTTTGCCAATTGGGAAATAAATCTCCTTATAGATTTAGGTCTTCCTTGAAGAGACCTCATTTGATTAATATTCTTAGGAATTTCCATGTCCATGATTTCTTTCACTTTCTCAGGATCAACTTCAATTACTTTTACAGAAACAATGTAACCTAAGAGTTTGCCGGATTGTACCCCAAAAGCACATTTCTTTGGATTGAGTCTCACTTTGAATTGCTCCAACCTTGTGAAGAGATTTTATAATATTGGTAAGTGATCCTTTCTTTCTTTTGATTTTTCTAGAATATCATCCACATAGTCTTCTAGGAAGGTTTGCATCATATCATGGAAGACAGTGGTCATTTCTCTTTGGTAAGTTTCTCTGACATTTTTGAGACCGAAGGGCATCACATTCCAAAAAAAGGTTCCCCATAGGCATGTAAAAGTTGTCTTTTCTTGGTCTTCAGGTGCAATTATAATTTGATTGTATCTACTAAATCCATCCATTAAGGAAAACATAGAATGACCTGTTGTTAAGTCCACTATAGCATCAATGCTAGGAAGCAGAAAATAATCTTTTGGGAAAGAAAGATTAAGGTCTCTAAAATTCGTGCAACCTCTAATGGATTTGTCATTTTTGTGACTGGTACAATGTTTGATATCCATTCTTCATATGCAATCACTCTTATGAATCCAAACTTGAGTAACTTCTCTAATTCTTCTTTTACTAAAAGCACCACATGAGGGTGCATCTTTCTAAATTTTGGCTTTATGGGTTTCACACCATCTCTCACATTTAAATGATGCATTATAAAGCTTCGATCTAACCCTAGCATGTCGGCATAAGACCACACAAAGTTAATTTTCTTTGCTTGAAATAATTTGATGAACTCCTTCCTTTGTGATGGACTCAAGGATGTTGCTAAATGAATGAACTTGGGATCCACTTTTGTGCCAATGTTAAGTTTCTCCTTTAATTCAATAAGGTGTTAATCCCTAAGTTTTGTTAATGATTAGTGACCTACCCTTAGTCAAATTTTTGTTGATGATTAGTGACCTACACTTAGTAATTTACTTAGGCAGTTTTAGTTGGTTATCACTATGGCCAAGCTAAAACTATTCAAGGCCAAGCCACATTGTCAAGTAGGAATATAGGTTGTCAAGTTACATCATGCCGAGCTGAGTAGAATACTTAAGTGCCAAGCGACAGAGATGTTAAGTTTTGAGCAGAACAATTTTTGCATACATGTCAAGATTGATTCAAACTTTGAGGTAAAATGTTTAGGCCAACTTGTATGAGCTTTGGGCCGACATATGTACACATTTAATATTTATCTACATAGTTATTTATGCATTTAATTATTTTATCCTATGCATGACATGGAGCCAATCTGAAAATTAGAATGCCTTGGAGGCATAAATATTAGATCTTGATCGTTGATCTATATCTCGCCAATAGATCCGTAAAGACATATAAGATTGCCTCTAACCCTATTATTATGAGAGATACATAGAGAGGGAAGGGTTGTGTGTTCATGAGAGATGAATAGTGGGTTATTTTGAGAAGAAGCCTAGATCAAGCAGAATGACAGAGCAGTGAATAGCAGAGTAAAGACATATCAGACTGTGAGATCATAGAAGGTATTAGAAAGAGAAGATCTATCATCAGCATATGAGTGCATAACGAAGGATCACTACTTGAAACATTCTAACAAGTGTATCAGGTGAAATCTCTTAACATAGTGGTTCTAATAGACCTACTTTAAATCTCTTAGCTGAGTGCTTACTTTATTGTAGGTTGAAATCCTTTCACAAGGTAGATTGTAATGATCTTTAGTTCTTAACTGAACAGAACTTTAACCAGGTAGATTACATTTTGTAATCAAACTCTTGTATCCCTAACAGTCACACTTTATTGTTGTAGTAGTGAAGATTTTTTGGGTGTCATCCCCACCCCAGTTTTACCTATTTGGGTTTCTGGGTTACCAAAATTTTTTGTTATGGGTTATACATTTCATGTTGTGGATGCTATCTAATGTTAGGTTAAATTCATATATGTATGAATGTGGATCAATTTGTTTTAAGTGATTAAGTTTTAAGATCTGATTCACCCCCCNTTCCCCCCCCCCCCCCCCCCTCTCACTATCTTGCTTTCCCAATATTGTACTTCCAACAATTAGTATCAGAGCATAGTTCTCCTATAAAATATTTTAATCAGCTTGTGAGTACAGATCTTGAGATGGAGATTTACAAGTTGGGTAAAGTCATTGAGAATCAGAAGATCGAGATTCAGCATCATTACATCAGCTTGAGATAGAAAGACAAGAATTGAAGACAAGACATCTAGGGGAGATTTGGCCAAACAAATGAATGATACCCATTATCAGGAAGATGACACTAAAAATCTATTTCAGAATGGAGATTCTAGTGAAAGCGATGTAGAAATTGCAGATCTAGTGGAAAAGAACAATGTACTATGTGAAGAAGTCAGGAACTTGAAAAGAGAACAAGAAATGAAGACAATAAGATTGTGTGAAGTAGTGGAACAAAAGAAGAAAGATGAAGATGACAAAGCAATGGTAGAAGAAGATAAAAGATTGATAATTGTCAGACTTGATGAAAGGACACATGATGTGCAAATGATGACAATTAATCAGGTTGACATGGCAAATCAACTGGCACTTGTAAATCAGGAGATTAGTAGGAAAGATATGGAAATGATGAATCTGAGAACAATCAATTGAAAGATGATTTGAGATCTGAGAAGGAACTGAATGAAAGGTTGAATAAACCTAATGAAGCTCTGACTCACTTTGAGAATCTAATGGAAGCATCAAGAAGACCAAATGATTCTTTTGGATTAGGTCACACTGAGCCAAAGACATCTACTAAGAAAGGAGAATCATCTAAGAATGGTGAAAGGAGGAATGCAAAGACAAAGAACAACAAACCTGTTTGCCACCACTGTGGAAAACTAGGTCATACAACAAACATTTTCCAAATCAAGAAAGGTAAGTCCAATCCTAAACCTAAGTTCAATGGTTACTATTTTAATTACAATAAGTTTGGACATAAAGCACATGAATGTTGGGCTGAAGCAAATGATGCACCTCCCAAACCAAGATTCAATAGTTTTTGTTACAAGTGTCAGAAATATGGTCATAAAGCACAATATTGTAGATCCAATGCTAAACAAAAATGGACATCTAAGACACAAATAAAAGCACCTAGGAAAGGCAACACTTACAATTGGGATTATAACACAAGGTAGAGTTGTCATTAGTGTGAAGAATATGGACATGCACCTGAAGATTTCTTAAAGACACATTTCAAAGGAAAATCTAAAAGTTGGATGAATGGAAGCCTAGTTTGCTTTAGTTGTTTGAAGATTGGTCACACTAAGAGAGAGTGTAGGACAAGAGTACTTGCTCCTATTGTTGAGGAAATAAGAGCATAGATGAACCAGACATGGGTAAGGAAAACAAAGTCGAGCAACAATGAAACTACTGAAGCTAAGGTCACCCAATCTGATGGAACAGGTGATCACACCATCTCTAACTGAGAAATAGAGGTATGAAAGGAACTACATTTAAATTTCAAATCTTACATTAGTTCCTAATATGTAACATGCCAAAGTCCATATTTGCATATGTTGAGATGCACCAAGACATGTTTGTGAAAAATTTCAAGAAGAGTTAACTGTACTATAGGTGCCGAGTTGGTTGGTTAAGTTTTGTTATGGCCGAGTATGGTAAGCTGAGTGGTATGGAAGTTGTGTTAGTTAGCGAATGATAGCTGGTTTGCACTAACCTAATGGGAAGAACATTTGTTGCTTACCTACCTTGACCTTTTGAGTCTATATAAGGATGAACCGTTTGTTCTTCATTTTTACCTTGTGATTTTCAGTATTCACAGAGCAATTGAAGAATTTGTAGAATTGATCTTAGCGAATTTTGTATTGAAGATCTTGCCAGTGTGTCATCGGAAACCCTAAGGTGAATAGTGTGAAGTGCTACTTGCTGAGGTACCCTGTTCTTCATTTTCAAACCATAATTTCAGAGATTATGGTTGAAAGTTCTTTCACACCAGTCAAAGGTATGGAGGAGGAGCTAAAGAAAATTAAGCTAGTGAGAAGTGATGCATGTGCACCTCCTGACTTTCAATCCATTCCTGAAAGTGCAATTTTAGGTGATCTAAATGAAGCCCTCTCATCTATTCCACCAAAGTTACTTATGATCCATGATGTTAGATCTTGTTACATGGTTAAGATTGGTGAAGTAGGTGATACTGAATTGAGGGAATCCTACAACAAGTTGTGCAAAAATGGAGTTCTGAAGGAAGAATTCAATCATTTAGCTGACAAAGGGTTAACTCATGCCCTAGATTTTTTTTCAGACTTCAAAGATGAATGGATTAAGGTTGTTCTAAGCTGAGTTCATAATATGCATATGTGGTTGGACAATGGACCAGTTAGGATGACTAAAGACATTATTCATTGAGTAACTAGATATCCTATTGTCAGTGGAATATGAATGATGAGAGATCAAAGTAAAGAAGAAATAGCAGCTAACACATGAGCTATTTGGAATAACAAAGGTATGACTATCTCTACAATTGAAGATTTAGAACTTGACTTTGGAGTGAGAGTGATTGCACATAAGTTCTATTGGTTGAGCCGATTGGATAGTGTTCCATGTATAACTATGGACCAAGCATGGAAGATAGTTAAGAAGAATCACACCTATGACCTTGTCGAGCTATAGTTGACACAACTAGCCGAGAACCTATTATCAATCAGAAAAGCTAAGAGCTCATCATGTAAGTTTGGTTCTTTACTAGTTTGCATATTCTTCTATGTACAGAAGTCATTTCCTACACTAGTAAATATTGTTTGGATGATGGATAGACCTATTAGTGTGTAGATTAGTGAATGTATTCATCAATTAGGCAATAATTTCAATAGTATTATGGGAAACTACTTTGTGGAATTCAAAAAGAGAATGAGGTTGAGATCTAGAATTCCTAGTTCACTTGTGGAAAATCACTATGAGGAGATATGTTTTTTAGTCAACACAGATTATACTTACATTCAGGCTATGACACCTAGGTATCATGGATAGAGCCATTTCCCTATAAAATTAACATTGATGAAACATCAGTAGCTATCACAACACTCCTAATAGAGGAGATTGATACAAAAGAAAAGAGATTTGGAAATTATGATGAATCTAAGGAAAAGATATCTATGAATCTAAAGGTAGGAACCATGGAGAGAAACAGGAAAAAGATTGTGAAGAATCTGAAGAAAATGGTTGTATTGCTTAGTGATGAGGAGCCAGAGGATGCACCTCTAGGCATATCTACTTGAAAAGGAGAATATATATCTGAAAAAGAAGAAGAAATAATAAGTGAATCTGAGGAAGAGATTCTTGTTAAGGCAAAAGGAAAGAAACCAGCAGTAGCCAAGGTAACTAAGTTGAGCCAAGAAAAACTTAAATTTACCCCTCCCATTGCCAATCATCCAAGGACAAGGGCATCTATTGCCACATTTCTAGTAGTACAAACAAAAGTATATGCAAAGAAGGTTGGAGAGAGTAGTTATGGATCAAAGACTAAACTTGCAACAAAGGCTGTACCAAGCCTACAAGTAAAGAGACCAAGAAGGAAATTGCATTTGGATCTAGAAAGTGATGAAGAAAAGACTGAGACTAGTGAACCTAGCAACATACCAAAAGCACCATTCAAAAGACCCACTGATATTAATGAGGTATGTAAGAATTTGAGGAATTCTGCAGGGTTATCTGGCTTTAAGTTTATCAAGTATGAGAAATTGAAGGTAGAGAATAAGAAAAAAGTTCAAGAAGCTCTACTACTATATGATGAGAAATTTCAAGCTAACTCCTATACAAATAGGAAACAATGTGTCGAGTGAACTATATGAATTTCTATCTAGCAAATGGGAATTTTCACTTACTACTGAGAGACAAATTAGAGAAGGTACATTAGCTAAGGTTATCCCTGAGCTGATTAAGAAGCAGAGAGATACATTTATTGAGGAATACAAGCATAAATTTCAACCTAAACTCAGAGGATATGTTGTTTTGAAAAATGATAGTGAAAGTATAGTGCAACAGAGTACAAGGATATGGAAGGAAATCTTTGGATTTATAGCTCCACAAAAGGAGAAAACTGACGAAGGGACATCTGGGTAGAAGGATAAAGAAGTGGAAACCACCCCTACACCATAGAAAACAAAAGAACAAATTTCTACTGAGCTTGACAAGACTAGAGCAGAACCAAAAGAACAAACAGATACAGGAAACATTGTTGATCTAACAATAGACAGTCCAATTGACATCACATTTGATGACTCTAGTAATTTGGATGCTAAGGATCATGATGAGACAAGAGATACAAGTAGGGAATCACCTATTAAGGATACCAAGGCTGAAGGAGAGAAGAGTATAGAGAAACCTTAAGATAAAGTTGAACAAAAGGAAGAACAGAAGGAGAAGACAGATGAACAAGAGGTAAATATAAAAAATTCACCTATTTTAGAGGTTGTGAAAACAGTTTTAGATAGTGGAGAGGAGATGAGGGATACTGACAATGAGCCTAAGGAACAAGAGGCAGTGCAAGTGTTCATTGATTTACCACACTCTACATCATCCACTCCCACTGGACCTATAATAGGAGGTATGTCTGATCAATAGGCAATTTTGACTGAATTGAAAGATGCAATGGTGACTACTACTACAAAAGGAAAAGGTATTGAGGAAACAAAGCTGAGCAGTAGCTCACATGAATTTAAGAGAAGGAAAGTTATGAAGAAGAAGTCTATGATTCTTGATGTCACATTAGATGAAGTGATTGTGATTCCACCATGGGATCCCAATTTTTTATCTTATGAATAGATTGAGACTCTTCAAGAATTACTCAAGAGGAAGAAAAGGCAGGAAGAAATGAAAAGAGAGCAGAAGCAAAAGCAGGAGTTACATGACATCAAGGATATATTTGTAAAAGATTTTAACATGGAAGATTAAAATCCTCAAGCTCCTATTCTTGAACAGTTAGTTCATATTGTGCAGAAGGTAAATGATGACAACATTGAAGCTAATGAGAAGTCATTGCAATGGTCCAAGAGGAAATTTGAGAACAAACTACTGGCAAAATTCTTAGGAGAGATTGTGACAAAGCAGGTTGAACTTTCTTCTCTTGTAGATATTTTTGAGGGAGTTGCAACTAATGTTTATTCTTTGTATAAGAAGTTATGTGATGTTGAATTCTTCACAAAGGATAATCTACAGGCTATAGAGAAATTGCAATTAGACTTGAAGTCAACTGGGAGTTCACTGAGTATGGATGCTAGCACTATCTCCTTACATTTTAATAGATTGACTAATGCACAAAGGAGAATAGCTGAGCTCATGGCTGTAGATGGTTAGATAAGGGCCAAATTGATTACTATTCAGACCAACCTGATACCTCATTTGGAGGTAATTCAGAGAGAAATTTCAGCTGCAAAATAATTGGTTAAGAGAAATGCAAATCTCTCTACTGTAGAAAGTTTAGTGAGTCTAGCTGCCGAGCTAGAAGTCAAATTAGAGGTTATGAAGTTTGTTAAGGACAGTTGGGACACTACATTTGCATCCAACTTAACCCCACCTACAATCAGTGACACAAACAAGGGGGAATTTAACAAGGATACAATGTAAGAGGAGTAGTACAGGTATAATTGTAAATATTTTTTTTGAAGGCATGTATACTATGTAACTTTTTGTATATAGTATAGAGTACATTCCTAGGGGGAGTACATTATGTACTTAGGAAATATTTTGAATGCAATGAATCAAAATGATAAGTGTGTTTTTGCCACTAATATCAAAGGGGGAGATTGTTAATCCCTAAGTTTTGTTGATGATTAGTGACCTACACTTAGTCATTTACTTAGGCAGTTCTAGTTGGTTATCACTATAGACGTCCAAAATCGTCCTTATATTAATTTAATTAATATTCCCATAACATTATAGTTAATTTTAATTAATTATATTTTTTATATTCTTCTATCTATTCATTTAAATATGATTCACTTCCCTTAGTATTTAAATTTAATTTAAATACTACCTCTTTTAATGTATTAAATCTTATTTAATATATTATCCCTCATTGATTCCCTTTAAATAAATTTTTAATTTATTTATTCCTTCACATGACCTAAATTCTACTAACCACAATTAATCTAAATCTAATTTAAAATAAGCTAATTTGAACCTAGATCCTACCCTACCTCCCATCTCTCATCAAATAGACCTATCTATTAATTAACTAAGGTTAATTAAGCTAATTTCTTGATTCCTACAACAATTAGTCCTAATTATTTGCTCACACATGTGTGAGAAAAGTGGGCCTCTTATATGACTTATGTGTCCCTCATGTGGCACCTATGTGGATGCCACATGAGCTCCACCTCATCCAAGCCCTCTCTCTCCTCCAAAAACTCTATAAATAGAGGCCTTTGTCAAGAGCAAATCATCTCTATTTTATGCATTGTTATCATGTTAAAATAGCTTTAGAATTCTTAGTTCATTATTCTTGTTCATGCTTGTAGTTCATAGTTGAATCTAGATATTACATGTTAGGATTAATGGAATGAATTCAATTTCCTTTCATTAGATCTTTCATATCATTCTTAGTATAGTTTGCATCATTTTTATGCATATGATGAATAGCTTGAGACAAGTTCTTCATACTTGTTCTTGAGCTCTTCGTCCATCCATTAGTTTGCATTCTAGTTTCATCCACCAATCAATCATAGTGGGATTTATAATATTGTGTTGGGAGAGCACACCCACACACCTCTCTAAGAGAAAATCAACATGGTCTTGGGTGCCCTTGTTCAGCTCATTGGAGGTCATGATGGAGTTTCTTGTTTTCGTAGTATGCTTTAGACATGTTAGTATAACTTATTGATTATTATTTCTCTAACATTTGCATGTCTGAGCATGCTCCCAATAGGTAGGTTTCCAGCATGTATATTTGGGCATGCCCAGTGGGACCCACGTCCCTTGTTTTCTAACATTTTTTTTGCAGATTTTTCACAGTTTAGAGAATTCTAACGTAGACCCGTCTCCGCCCTAGAGTCGCCATTTCCATAGATCGTCGTCTCTGAAACTCGTTCATCTACACAACTCGGTCGTCTACACTGTTACTTTACCGTCTCCGCTGTCTGAAAATGACTTATCAAACTGTGGTTTTAAAACTATTTTTTATCAATTTACAGTATTTTTAACTCTCTGGTTTCTGACAAAGATAAACTTTTTAAGGGTTAAATGCTGGAGTAATTTGATAAAAATGCTATTTCTCAGTTTTAATAGGTCTATTTCTTTTTTATAAAAATCTGACTGTCTATTTTCTGTCGTCTATGCAGGTCTGTCGCCATTTTCATAGATCATCGTCTGCGTAGATCACCGTCTATGCAGATCACCATCTACGACGATCCACCGTCTGTGACTATTTTCCCAAGTTTTGTGTTTTTTAACACATCTAAAATTCCAAACTACTAACTAGTTCATGCAGGTTCCGTGATTGATTTTTTGAAGGATATTTCAATAAACTTGTATGCTTAAACATTTATATTGGAATGGATGTGGTATAAAATGAATTTTACCCAATCTGAATGCTTAAGGGAAATGAACCTCACAATTCTTGAATGACTTAAAAGAAAATTAAACACACCTTTCAAGCTTTCCTTCTTGCTGAGTGGGAAATAAATTGAACTTGCATGCTTAACCAAACTATTGTGTCTTTTGCTTAGGTAGAAAACACTTAGTTACTTTAATTAGGTTCAATTTGGAAATGAACTCTTTTTGGTGTGTTTGAAGAAGTGTTTTTCAACACTTCTTTTGAGCTTATTTTTCATTAGATAGATCTCTTTAAATTAAGTGACACTATGATTAAACTATAGCTGTATCCTCTCCCCTCACCTTTGCGGATCTTGGGTGAAGAGAAAGCTTAGCTTAATCAAGCTTCTAGAGAGGCCTGTCTAGAGGGAGTGCTTCCCCTTTAAAGGAAGACCTCAAACTGGTAATCCCTTTGGCTGGTATAGAAATAAGGTGTGACCCAAAGGTCTACTTTATCCCTTCAAGCTCGGGCAGGTCTTGTTCAATGGTAGTCCATACTGAGTAAATATCCTTAGCATACTGGCATGGTTGAACTAGAGACTTAAGTGTCTCATGCCATACAAACTGATTGCAGGGACACCACAAAACCTTACTAGAAACCATAAAGTAGTAGCCTACCCAATTCACCTCCGAACATTGATTTATTATAGTGCAAGGGGAGGGAAGAATCTCCCCCCAAGATTCCCATCATACATGTCCCAGGGTATTGTGTTGCGAAAGAGATCTTCGTAGCACAATGAAAATACCTGGCAAAAGGCAAAAACACGGGTGCCCTTCCGGGGGTGACATGCTATGTGAGCTGAAGGACTACCAAGAAATGGGCCTATAATATTTCATGCAAAGCCAAATTCCTAAGGTAGCTACTGTTTGAACTATTTTTCAATTTTCTAGACCTAGTAAAAACATAAGTGGTTTGAAAGAATCACTTGAACATACACAATCGAAATGTTACAAAGTTGAAGCAAGATCCCCTAATGTCACATTTGCTGGTATCCCTCAAGGTTTCTTTGACCCTTGTTGGATTGTTTTGAGACATGTGTTTGTTCTTTTCTGGTTTGCTTGTTCTTAAAATTAGTTCTTGCCATCAAATAATTTACCCAAAATCATACTGAAAATAAAAAATTTGCCCATAATTTTTACATGCTGCCTTAGTCTTAGTCTGATGTCTCTGCTCTGGATCCACTATCTATGCAGATCACCATCTGCAAAGATCATCAGCTGTGTCTAAGAATTTTTTCTCCACTTCAAAATAGTGAGCTTCAAAATTGGCCGAGATCATCAAAATTTGACCATCTACAAGACCTTAGAACCATTTGTCCTAAATCATTCATTCACTTGGCGAAAATCAATTTTTTCATGACATGACCAGTTTGAAGAAGCATAAGAAGGTTAAAATTCCCACATCTCTAGTCCTTAGAGAGCAAAAAGGAAACCACACGTAAATCTAAGGAATTTCAACACATTGCAACATCCATCAAACAAGGAATTGAACACCGTGAAAAACTTGACAAAATCATTTACAACAATAAAGTTTGTAATTTCATGGCCAAGTTTTCACTCAACAGAGCTTTCATCACTCTTGAACAATACAATTAGGTAAGACCTAGCTTCTGGATCATTCTTCCATTTCTTCCATCATGATTCTTCCTTTGGAGCATTAGATCATAATCAAATCAAATCTTTAGGTTGAAAGAAATTAATCAAAGTATCATAAAACCTTCATCCTCAAACAAACACAACATTGCTTGTAGACCATCAGTCCATCTCAAGTAATTTAAATCCCTTAGTGATATCCCATTTTGCTTGAGATCACAAGTCCATCTTCAAGTAGAACAGGTACTACTTTAAATCCTTCATGTTTGTATCATCATAAGGTTTAACATGCTTAGGTTTTTTTCCAAAAACCTTTAAATCAACTATCCAATCAATCATCTCAATCAAATCAAATCAATCATCAACCCTCAATCCAATCAATCAAATCCAATCAAATCAAATCAAAGATCTTTTGCTCTATTTCATCTCCTACATCTCCTTGTCTTTCATTCTTCTACCATTGTATGGTTGTCAGTCAATCCCAAGCTAGAAACATGAGGTGAACAACATCCAACATTGTTAATAGTGAAGAGAACCCATTTGCCACACAATACTTTAATGGAAGTGGGGTACAAAGCGAGGAAGTGGACAAAGAAATGGAATTAGTGGAACAAGAAGAAAGACACAACCAAGTGATTGACTTCCTTAGAGACCCCTACAATTTGGAAATGGTTGAAAAGGCCATCTTGCATAACAATGATGAGATATTTTTGATTCTAATCCATAATGGTGTCATAGTTCCTGTTGACTTTGATGAAACACTCCTTACCAGAAATGTCACTAAAGTCACTACTGCCACTACTACAGCCATGGCTTCTACTTCAAATGCTACATCATCATGTGACACTGGTAAAGGATAGCAAACCTCCCACATCAACACCAATATCAGCACCTATGTCAACAACCACATCAATACCCCAATTGACACTTGAGAAAATCCAACAAATCATAAGTGCTTTGCCAAACAATACTACACACAATAGCACTCAAACAACAACTAATCAAGGAGAAAGTGCTAATTTCAACAACATAGAGCAAGTTTCTATGCCCTTGTCGTCATCTCTATTTCAAACAATGGGAGCAAAAATAGCTGCAAATAATACATCACGAGCCTATCAATATATACCTCCTCCTACCATTGGTATGATCTCCATGGGCTTTTAAGCTACATAATTTGGAGGAGGTGGAGGTTATGTACCCCCATTCTTCACACAAAATACTCTAGATTTCACCCAATAATTCAATGAGCTCAAAAGAATTGTACAAGGTTTACAAAGTGGGGGCAAGAAGGATTTTTATTTTGAAGAGATTTGTCCCTACCCATTTGACAAGTCTATCACGATGCAACCATTCCCACCAAACTTTGAGATGCCCAAATTCAAAAAATACAAGGATGAGACATGTCCTCTCCAACATCTCAAAGAATTTTACTTCACATGTCAAGAGGTTTCCTATAATGAGAATTATTTGAAAAGACTTTTCACTAGGAGTCTTGGAGGTGCAGCCTTGGAATGGTTCATGGCCCTTCCTTATGGGTCAATCTCTACCTTCTCTAACCTTGCAGAGAAGTTTGTTGGGAAATATTCGTATAACATTGAGCATCAAGCGACACTTAGTGATTTGTGCAATACTAAACAAAATAATGGACAAACCTTTGCTAGTTTCTTACAATGATGGAGACATATTGCAAATTGTTTGCCATGGAAAATACCTTATAGTCACTTAATTGACATCTTCACAAAGAATTTAATCTCTGAGATTTCTTTCCAAATGAAAAAGGCTTCACCTGAAACCTTTGAATCCCTTGTCAAGAAGGGAAAGGACATTGAAGATGGCCTTTTACAAAGACGTAGCATCAAACATTATACTCCTTCTAATAATGATAAACCAAAATTTTGGAGAAAGAACAAGGGATTTGTCAATGATGGAGTGACTGATGCTAGGCATGTTCAAAATGTTCAAGCATCCAACAATACCAATCAAAATAATCACAATAACAATCATAACCAAAATCAGTATCGCAATAACAACCAAAGTCAGAATCAAAATCAGCCTAATCAGAATAATCAAAATCAAAACAACAATCAGAATCAGAACAATCACAATAATCAACAACCGCGTAATCCATCATTCTTGTTCCCTCGCAACAACTACAACAACAATAACAATGACAACAACAACAATGATAATTGACAGTGACGGCAATTCACAGCTTTAGCGGAGCCTTTAGATGTGATCTTCAAACAACTGGCGGATCAAGGAATGATAGCTTACCCAAATACTCAACCTTTTGATGAGAATCAACCTAAACCTGTTTGGTATAGAGATAATGAGTATTGTGATTATCATTGCATCAAGGGAAATTATACCAAGAAATGCATGAAGCTTAGACACTTTGTGCAAGACCTCATTAAGGATGGGAAAATTGTGGTTGAGGGTCAGAATGTGTCCTCATCTAATGCAAAGCTCAAAGTCTACAATCAACCTTTCCCACCTCATAATAAAAACAATGCATCAAATGCAATCCCCTATGACTATTCTACCAATACCATTACAGGCCATGATCGAACATGTGGGAGTTTAAATGAAAATGATATCTTTGGGTTTGATTCTCTTTGTGGCCACATTGAAGAAATTGACACGCATGTTAATAATATAAAACTCAAAGCTGCTGATTGTAATGCTACTACACGAAGACCCAGAGTCATTGTTCAAGCTGTTGATAAACCTTCTACATCTACAAATCCACTAGTTGCACCATCTACTATCGCTTGACCTGCCTCACACTTTGACTTGTTGGCCCAATTATGAAAGACACCTGTATAGATATCCATTCTAGAGCTCTTGACCACATCGCCAATTCATAAAGAAGTCCTTGATAAAGCTCTAAACAAATCCCATGTTCCTAAGAACATCAACGCTGCACAATTCAAAGCCATGATAGGGAACTTAGCTACACAAGAACATCTAGTTTTCACTGATGAGGACTTTAGTGGTCCTAATCCTCATCATAATAAATCCCTCCATATAGAAGGAAAAATCTACTCCACAAGAGTCAAACGAGTCCTCATAGAAGGTGGATCTGGCCTAAATTTGTGCACATTGAAAATGATTCATAACATTGGTCTTTCTGAGGACCTCATTGATGTAGACAAGAGAATTACAATAAAAGCTTATGATGATCAAGAACGAGAAAGAAAAGGTTTGATCACATTGCCCTTACAAGTGGGTCCGGCCCTGATTGAAACTGTTTGCCATGTACTGGATCTAGATCTACCTTATAACATCTTGCTAGGATGCCCATGGATACACGCTATCAAAGGTGTACCCTCTACCTATCATCAATGTCTAAAATTCCCACATCATGGTAGGGAAATCACAATTCCTGGAGATCCTGAGCCCTTTCAATATTGCAAAAGATTGGAAGGCAAACAAGCTAATTACAGTTCGTTGAATGAATTTGGTCGACACTTCAATCAAGAAACCCCTAGATCAGAAAAGACATAAGAAATATCAACTGAGCAATCAAAAGCAAAGGAAAAATCTACTGAGGACAAAGCTACTGAAGAAAAACCCTCCTCATCTGAAGCAAAGGCAACATTTACAGATCAAGGCATGGGAGAGTACGAATTTGAAAGTGCCTTATGTATTGGGCAACTCCCCTTGTCTCCAAAATCTTATGGAAGACCATCACCATTACCCGTTTCCAAGGATAAAGCACTTATGCACTGCAAGTCAACTATTTTTGAACATTGGGGGTCCTTATCAGATGAACACATGGAATATAGTGTCCTTGATTGGCTCTATAATGATGAAGAAGAACGACCTGTAACTTTTCCCAAAGGAAAGTATCCTAAAGTTACTCCCATTGTTGAAAACATGCGATATCATGGTACTAGTCTTGGAGCTAATGAAATAGGAAAGAAGAAGATCATAACAGCTAATTTTTTTCCTAAAAGACACGGATTGGGTTCCGTAGTAACTAAGACTAACTTCGCTAAGGATTATTGTTTAGCTGCCTCAGGTTCAGACACTGAGGAAGAGTTCTTTGAAATTCCTTTCCAATATATTGAAGATGCCCTAGATGAAAATCACCATGTCTTCACCATTACACAAGCTAATCTTTCATCCCCTCATTTACCCCTCACAAACCCTAAACTAATTGTTGGGATCAGCAAGACTCACCACCAGCTTTTGACATATGCGATTCAGATGAGGCAATTTTAGCCCTCTTTGGACTTAAGAATCTCCGAGAACATGAACATCACATACACTATAGTGAACAAGCCTACTTCAGTAGCCAAGTCAACTCTCTCAGTCACAAAAATGGAAAAGAAAATAAAAATATAAAATATAAAAATACATCCTCTGGTGAAAACCTCTCGCAGGCACCTAAGGATGAAGAAAAAGACAAAATAAAGGACAATTCCTCTAGTGAAAACCTTTCCAAGGTGCAAGAGGAGGGAGAATTTGACTTTCCATTTATATCATCAGAACTAGAGGTGTCCTCTATGATCATTGAAGATACTATTCCAATCAACCTCGCACAGAAGAAGATCCACATATCACCTACATTGCAGCTTCTCTCAGTGATCAAGAAAAGAAAGATATGACATCATTCTTACATAAGCACAAAATCAACTTTTCCTAGACCTAAAGAGACATGCCCGGGCTTGATACAAATCTTTTCATGCATCATCTTGCAGTAGATCCAAATGCAAAACCTATCAAACAGAAGCTTCACAAGATGCATCCTCAAGTTGTATTAGTAGTCAAAGTAGAGCTTCAAAAGATGCTGGATGCTGAAGTAATCAGACCAATTGACTATCATAAATGGATTTCTAATATTTTACTAGTAGGTAAGCCTACTGGGGGCATTCGTATCTGCACTAATTTCAGAGACCTAAACCTTGCATGTCCCAAGGATGATTTTCCACTCCCTAATATTGACATTATAGTGGATTTGACGGCAGGACATGAAATGTTGTCACTTATGGACAAATTCTCAAGTTATAATCAGATCAGGATAGCACCAGAAGACTAGCACAAAACCACATTTACAACACCTTGGGGTACTTTCTGTTATCAAGTGATGCCTTTTGGTCTTAAAAATGTTGGAGCCACTTATCAACGAGCAATGACTACCATCTTTCATGACCTTTTGCATGTCATCATGGAAGATTATGTGGATGATCTTTTAGGAAAATACAAAACAAGGGAATCACATATTCCTATCCTTACCACAATCTTTGAGTGATCGGAGAAATATAAACTTAGGCTAAATCCCAAAAAATGTGTCTTTGGAGTACAATATGGAAAGCTGTTGGGATACATTGTGTCATGGCGTGGGATAGAAGTTGATCCAAAGAAAGTGAAAGAAATCCTAGAGATGCCACTACCCAAAACATTGAAGAAATTACATAGTTTCCAAGGCAAACTACAATCAATCAAAAGATTCATGTCACAGCTGGCTGACAAGGTGCATCCATTCTCCCATCTTTTGCGCAAGAATATCAAGTTTCAGTGGGATTGCTTGTGTCAAAATGCATTTGAGAAACTAAAAGGTTATCTAGATAATCCACCAGTGTTGGTACCACCTATTTCCAGTTGCCCTCTGATTTTGTACATATCTGCTATAGAGGTCGCGTTGGGAGCCCTCCTGGCACAATTAGATGACACCGACAAAGAATGAGAAATTTACTATCTCAGCAAAACTCTTATTGGCTATGAGTTGAATTATTCCCTAATTGAAAAATCATGTTTGGCTATTGTTTTCTATACATAGAAGCTACGACATTATATGCTTAATCATAAGATTCATCTTGTTACTAAAATTGATCCACTCAAGTATCTCTTGGCATGCGCTGCTCTTACTAGTCGAACAACAAAATGGGTCATGATCCTTAGTGAGTTTGACATTGTTTATGTGGATCAAAAGGCCATCAAAGGACAAGTGATTGCAGATTAGTTAGCTGAAGCACCTATTGACAGTAAACACCCTTTGATCATAGATTTTCTAGATGAATCAATCTTAAATCTTTCCCCAAGTCCACCATGGAAGCTGTATTTTGATGGATCCTTCACTCAAAAAGGATCAGGGGAAGGAATCTTTTTTGTTACACCAAAAGGGGATCTCATCCCTAAATCTTTCAAATTACAATTTCCTTGTACCAACAATATTGCAGAATATGAAGCCCTTGTACTTGGACTTTGACAGGCCTTACAATGGCAGATTCTCACTCTATTGGTGCTTGGTGATTCACAATTGGTTATCAAACAATTTATGGATGAATATCAAATGAAAGATGACAAGTTGCTTCCCTATCACCGGACAGTTGAAGATCTTAAGACATATTTTACTGAACTAACCTTTCAACAGATCCCTCGCACAAACAACAAAGCAGTAGATGCCATGGCAACAATTGGATCTCTGATCACTATGCCAGAACACAGTGCACGGTGTGAGTTTCTTGTTGAGAATCTTACGGTCCCTGCCTATGACAAGCCGAATTCTGAAATGGTGTGTGAAATTGTTGATCCCAATTCCTCGTAGTACCAAGACACTACATGCTACGAAGACTCTTTCAGAACTTGGGACAACAAGATATCAAAATTAGATAGGTCTAATTGCACCTGGATCCCACCGGAGGAAGGTTGGGTCAAGCTAAATTTCGATGGGGCCTCCAGAGGCAACCCTGGGGTTGCAGGTATTAGTGGGTGTATTCCTACTTGCGTGATGGACATACCCCACTTACTTTAACCCCCAATCAACGTAAAACCTTCATTCGTTGAACCTCCCACTACACAATCCTCGTTGATACCCTCTACCGAAAGCATTTTGATGGAACTCTTTTAAGGTGTCTGAATTCTGATGAAGCACAAATGTCCCTAGAGGAGGTACATCAAGGAATCTGCGGGGCGCATTCTAGTGGACTTATGTTGGCCAAAAAGTTGTTACGTACTGGATATTATTGGCCTACTATGGAGCAAGATGCCTATAACTATGTGAAGAAGTGTGTACCTTGTCAGCAGCATGGCGATTTGATACACGCTCCCTCCCAATCACTCCAACCCACCATCACCCCTTGTCCCTTTTCATGCTGGGGTCTCGACCTTGTTTGGCCAAATTTTCCCTAATTTATCCAATGGCCATAAATACATCCTAGCTGCTACGGAGTACTTTACCAAGTGGGTCAAAGTTGTTCCTCTCACCTACACTACTAGAAAATAGATTTTGAAGTTTATTTTGAACTATCTTATCTGTCACTATGGAATTCCTTAGGACATTGTTACTGATAATGGAGGACCTTTCAAGAACAAGGATGTCACAGAGCTATGTAGGAAGTTCAACATCACCCACCATACCTCTTCCAAGTACTTTCCACAAAGCAATAGTCAAGCTGAGGCTACGAATAAAACCATTCTCAGAATCCTCAAGAAGACAGTCAATGAAGCTGGCCATGATTGGCATCTTCACCTCAATCCCACCCTTTGGGCTTATCGCACCTCCATTCAAACCCGCACGGGAGCCACTCCCTTTTCCCTTGTTTATGGTACTGAGGCTATTCTACCCATCCAAATTGATCTCCCTTCCCTCAGAATCTCTCTGAAGAATCTATTGTCTGAAGAAGAATATAGAGTTGCCTGCTTGCAAGAGTTGGAACTCCTCAATCAGAGACACCTTAATTCCCTAGACCACCTCCATGTGTATTAAAATTGCCTTCACCTTCTGTTCAACAAAAGGATCAAACCTCGTCAGTTTGAGGTTGGTGATCTTGTCCTGCAGCATAATATGAAGAACCTCTAGAACTGTGAGAAGAAAGGGAAGTTTGAACCTAATTGGTTGGGTCCCTTTATTGTTATAGCAAAATATGGTTCAGGCGCCTATCAGATTGCATCTCCAGAGGGAGATCCACTCCCTGATCCTATAAATATTGTACATCTCAAGTGCTTCTATGCTTGATCAGTTTATAGTCTGTTGTATAGAAGAAATTGTTCAAAAATCCAAAAAAATCAGAAAAGCAGAAAATCCCAAAAACATTCAGAATATTCAAAAAGCAAAAAAATCAGAAAAAATAAAAAAAGAATAAAAAATACAAAATCTTGAAAAAGAAAAAGAAAGAGAAAAATAAATTTTTCCATCTGTGAAAACCACCTCGATGGCGCAATGGATAAGTACCATGGTGAAAACCTATTTCAGGTGCCATGCGTAGTCAAATCCACCATCAGTTTCCACCATTTGTCTATACAGCTTGCATCGCTTTTTATAATAAGTGTCACTACCCATATTTGTGCAGGTAGTTCTTTGACCATCCTCTCACTTCCGCAATAATGATTCCCACACGATTGAGCTTACCAAATCACAAAACTGAGCTTTGTTCTAGACACAGTTATCACAAACATTTTACATCAAATTAGTAGATAGATTGACTTTCCTATATGATCCTTCTATTCATGAGCAATTTCTAGCAAATTTCCATTTTCTATCAAATCAATCTTTAGCCCATCAGGATGAATCCTTTTGGTGTCGGCTATTCTATCAATCTTCACATCAAATTGTTCATGGAAAGAACTTTTGGACTGAATGAACACTTGGTTAGGATGCATTTTTGTTGATTTTATCTTGTGTTTTACTATGTCCTTATTGTGACAGCCTCAATCTTTTATATATTGGTTTGTTATGGTAAGTATCTAGTGAAATACGTGTCCTTTGTGGTATGATTTGCTTGTCATAGTTTGCTAGTGCATTTATGTTTTGATATTCAGTTATGACTATGTATGCCTCATTGGGGGCAAGATTCATGCATCCCAAATCCCTCAAAAGATCTGGATGTATTGCGTCTCCTCATGAGTACCATTTCATAGCTCTCATCATACCTGATATCTCACATTCTTGTTCCTAACAACCTATGTGTTTGAGAGTCTATTCCATGCAAAGGAACCATGTCACTTGTGTTTTTTAGCACATGGTGCATAACTCCTTTTGCAATATCAAACTAGGATGTGCTCTCCAACATTAACACAGTATTAATCCCACTATTCTCATATAGTTAGTCTTTGCATAGTAGTTAGGTCATATTGCATTATGGTTTTGCTCTTGGAAAAGGTTTCTATTTATTCCCCTATCTAGTCACCTACGTGATTTTATCAGACTTATTACGATACACACAAAAATAGTGTCCTCATTAGTATTGCATTAAATCATTTGCATTGATCATTCATCATTTACATTTTAGTTCATTAATCCTTAATTATTAATCATTTGTCTCATATTGCATCCATTCCATTCATTAATCATTATTCATTATAAATTGCATTGTTTGTCATAGTTCATTTGTCTCATATCATTAAGTCTCATTCATTTCATTTATCATTAACCATTATACATCACATTATCCATTCATTTAGTATTCATTATTAATACATTAAATCATTTGCATTGAATTCCATTAGTTGGATGGAGAGTGTTCACACATTTATAGTTACATTATCATTTTCATTAGCATTATACATTTATAACCATTTGCATTGCATTCCATTAGTTGCATCCATAACATTCATTACAACTTTTAGGATTCATTCATTTCATAAAACATCATAAAAAAAAATTTATACATCATTACATACATGATCAAATATACGCATTAACATCACATCTATATATCTCTGCATCTCATCCCTGCATCACAATTTGTCAGTATCATCCTATATTCATCTCATCCTACATGTTAGTCATAAGCATCATATACTATAAATATAAAATCATAAGTGCATCCATACATTTGCATAAACATCACATGATATAAGCATATAAAATCACCAAAATAGAGTCCCATAGTCCAAAATAAGTCCATGTATATATATCAAAAATGTCATATCATACATCATGTGTTAAAAATGTGTCAAAGCTGTGTATCCAAAAATCTAAGAAGAGTCATGGCGGTGGCTGTGATGGTCCTGCTCCCCTACTGTGACATAGCAGTAACCCCACTAATCCCTGTGATGCTCTGTCAGTGCTCGCTGACTGTGTCCTCTTAGAATATGCAGGCGCTCATGTCTCCTCTCAGCCTCTCAGCCTTTGCATCCTACCTCTCTCTGAGTGGCCATGGCATCGGTCATCATCTGACCTACTCCTGCTGCACTACCTGCCAGCCACGCTATCTCGTAGTCTGCCCTGTACTCCTCAGCATGTCTATGTGCTAGATCTCACTCTACTCTTAGAGCTGCTATCTATGCCAACATAGCTGCCAGCTCCTCCTCCTGATCCTCATACTCCTCAATGACCGCAAACTCACCACTATCTACCCAAGCCTGCAAAACATCTAACACCCACTGTGCACTATCCCCCCAAGCTGTCTCTGATGATAGCTCCCTCTGAACCCAGGTCACCTCTATCTACAGGATACTGGTTATAGCCTATGTTGTGGCCAATAAACCCTGAACCCTCCCCATCTCTATCTGTAGGCTATCTCACTCTGCTACAACTATGTCATATGTCTCCTGGGCTATGTAGCCCGCTAGTGGTCCTTGTCCCTATGCTGGTGTTCCTTGAGGTGCCTGTGGCAGTGGTCCCTGAGGTGGATCCTGCCCCTGTACCTATGCATCAGGTATAATCGGTTGCTACCCGCCTACTGGTATCTGAACCTGCCCCCTTTGCCATGGTACTGCCACCCTAGGCTAGACTCTCCTCCCAGCCCCTCCATCTCCTCCCTCATCATCATCATCATCTCCCTATCCCTCTCCATCCCCTCCAGCCCTTGGCTGCTCATCTACCTACACCACCCCTGGCACTGTCAGTCTGATGGGTCTATGCGCTACCCACCACTGTGCATACGTAGGAACTACCCCTGCATCTAGTAAAGACTCCCTCACCCTAATCTAGGGCACCTCAATCATGCCCATAAAAGATTCTTAGGCTATCCGAGGATCTACTCCCATCCCCCATATGCTCCCTACCTCGCAGGTAACCAATGGATGTGGGAACCCATCCGGTACTGCCTCCTGAACGTGACCCATCTGTCTCTGCACCTTGGAGGGAATGTATCGTGATATCATATATGTTGTCCTCCTGAATAGCTAGCAGTAAGTCTGCACGAATCTCATGTAATACAAGTCATAAAACCCATCCTCTACATAAACACCCTACTGTGGGGTCTCATGGCCCCAGGCCTCGCATCCTACATAAGGTGCCCATACTATGGCCCCCATCTCATCCAATCTCTGATGCCAATATCCCACTGAGTCTGTGGCCTTATAACTAATTAGTGGCCTATACCGATAAACAAAAGGCTCATACGCCACCTAAGTCTCCTTGTGTCTGATCAGTCATGTGACCGCTATATGCTCCCAGGCCCATACTAGTAAGAGTGTGCATCTAGGCCCTAGTGCCCTACCCCTACAGTAGGCGCACATATGGAGATCATAGTACAACTGACTAAGGATAACATATCCCCAATAGTACTAGTCATCGTCCTCAACCATGCTAATCAGCACTCATGCCCAGCCTATAAGGAACCCCTTGCCTACATGATTAGTCATGAGATGTCCCCTATCAATCCTGCTAAATAAAGTGCCAGTCATCGTGGCCGTGGCTCCATAGTCATCGCTCCCATCCATGACATCCACTATCATGTAATCGGCAGATCTATGAACCTCCACCTCAGAGCCATCTCCATGTATGCCTCCAATCCCTCCACATAATACTCAAGTATAACCCCCCGAATGGGCACTCTATAAATCCTCCATACATCATGAAGGGTGATAGATGCTTCCCCTATAGGGAATTGAAAGCTCAAGGTGGTGCTGTGCCACCTCTTTATCAATGCAGATATGAGCGCATTATGCACTTGAAGATGTGGCCAATGCTGCATGTGCTCTAAACCACACAGTGTCATCACTCCCCACTCTTCCATGGTCAAGTGCTGCTTCAACTCCATAGTCACTGGGTAACACTCCCTGGCTTGAAATGTGATCGTCTCCTCCTGCAATCAGCAAACCCATGTCAGCAATCAGATAGCATGTTGGGGCATCGAAAAATGTCCCAGGCCTGTTTGGGGCATCGAAAAATGTTCCCAGACCCTTGTCTTTTCTCTTCCTCCTCTCTTTTATTCTGTCTTTGGGTCAATCCATGTAGATGATAGTTGACCCTTGCAGATGGTGAACTTTCATAGTCGCCAGTCTACGGAGCAGATGAATCTTCGCAGATGACAGTCTATGGAGACGGCAATTTAGGCCGCTGCCTCCCTTACTGCGCAAATGGTGGTGTTACACATCACTATCTCTGCCATGGAATTTTCCCCCCCGCCTTTGTAGACAGAGATTGGTCAAATCTTCATCTGTGCAAACAACCATCGCCTATTGGTCGTCTGCAAAGATGGCAGTCTGTCGATCACCGTCTGCGTAGACGGTAGAAAGGCGATCACTGTCTATGTTGCGCGCCTATTTAGGGGCATTTATTGCACCTAACTACCTTTTAAAAATATTAAATACATTAACGACAAGGTTGGTGTTTGAATACTCACCGGTGCTCTTGCATCTACTGGCCGCTGGTGTACCCTGACGCGCTCCCCAAGCTGTGCTCGCTCTCATTGCGTTGCCATGGCTCTCTTCTTCTTCTCTCCTTTTTCTTTTTGTGAGTGAAAGTGACTTGTCCATGGGCCCCGGTGGACTATTTATACCCCCTTGGGACCCATTTCTTTTTTCGGGCTCCCCTTTTCCCGTTCTGGTCCCCGTTTCTCCTCCATTTTTTCTGGACACGTCATGCAATTGGTCTACTTTCTCCATTTTCTTGCCTTTTCGAGAAAATTTTATTAAAAAATTATTTTTTTCCTATTATTTTCTCTAGGGGGCACCCTCCTCCACTCTAGCTACCATAGGTTTTCTCAACCCTCTGAGGCATCTTATTTTTATTTTCTTTGATGTAAGGTCACTTTTGACAATGCATCAGAGGGAAAAAATGTAGACATCCAAAATCGTCCTTATATTAATTTAATTAATATTCCCATAACATTATAGTTAATTTTAATTAATTATATTTGTTATATTCTTCTAGCTATTTAATTAAATTTATTTAATTAAATATGATTCACTTCCCTTAGTATTTAAATTTAATTTAAATACTACTTCTTTTAATGTATTAAATCTTATTTAATACATTATCCCTCATTGATTCCCTTTAAATAATTTTTTAATTTATTTATTCCTTCACATGACCTAAATTCTACTAAACCATAATTAATCTAAATCTAATTTAGATTAAGTTAATTTGAACCTAGATCCTACCCTACCTCCCATCACTCTCATCAAATAGACCTATCTATTAATTAACTAAGGTTAATTAATCTAATTTCTTGATTCCTACAACAATTAGTCCTAATTATTTGCTCACACGTGTGAGAAAATTTCTAAAAATTGATTTTTTCAAATAATCCTTATATGGTGCCAGCAAGGTTTTTTACACCTATGATGACACCTTCTTACACTTTCCAAAAGTGTTTCATTGGTCCAAAACTCTTACACCCTCTTACACCTTACAAGATCTTTCACATGTGTACTTTAAGTACACTTTGACCCATCACATCCAAAGTTGCTCACACATGTGTGAGCAAAGTGGGCCTCTTGCACGGCTTATGTGTCCCTCATGTGGCACCTATGTGGATGCCACATGA
>MU225405.1:389881-416845 GCA_018584345.1 Thuja plicata | reverse complement strand
CTCTATAAATAGAGGCCTTTGTCAAGAGCAAATCATCTCCATTTTATGCATTGTTATCATGTTAAAATAGCTTTAGAATTCTTAGTTCATTGTTCTTGTTCATGCTTGTAGTTCATAGTTGAATCTAGATATTACATGTTAAGATTAATAGAATGAATTCAATTTCCTTTCATTGGATCTTTCATATCATTCTTAGTATAGTTTGCATCATTTTTATGCATATGATGAATAGCTTGAGACAAGTTCTTCATACTTGTTCTTGAGTTCTTCATCCGTCCATTAGTTTGCATTCTAGTTTCATCCACCAATCAATCATAGTGGGATTTATAATATTGTGTTGGGAGAGCACACCCACACACCTCTCTAAGAGAAAATCAACAAGGTCCTGGGTGCCCTTGTTCAGCTCATTGAAGGTCATGATGGAGTTTCTTATTTTCGTAGTATGCTTTAGACATGTTAGTATAACTTATTGATTGTTATTTCTCTAACATTTGCATGTCTGAGCATGCTCCCAATAGGTAGGTTTCTAGCATGTACAATCACTGTGGCTGAGCTAAAAATATTCAAGGCCGAGAAACATTGTCGAGCAGGAATATAGGTTGCTGAGTTACATCATGTCGAGCCGAGTAGAATACTTAAGTGTCAAGCGACAGAGATGTTAAGTGCCAAGCATAACAGTTTTTGCATACATGTCAGGATTGATTCAAACTTTGAGGTAAAATGTTTGAGCCAACTTGTATGAGCTTTGGGATGACATATGTACACATTTAATAGTTATCTATGAAGTTATTTACACATTTAAATGTTTTATCCTATGCATGGCATGGAGCCAATCAGAAAATTAGAATGCCTTGGAGGCATAAATATTAGATCTTGATCGTTGATCTAGATCTCGCCAACAGATCCATAAAGACATATAAGATTGCTTCTAACCCTATTATTATCAGAGATACATAGAGAGAGAAGGGTTGTGTGTTCATGAGAGATGAACAATGAGTTATTTTGAGAAGAAGCCTAGATCAAGCAGAATGATAGAGCAGTGAATGGAAGAGTAAAGACATATCAGATTGTGAGATCATAGAAGGTATTGGAAAGAGAAGATCCATCATCAGCATCTGATGGCATAATGAAGGATGACTGCTTGGAACATTCTAACAGGTGTATTAGGTAAAATATCCTAACAGAGTGGTTCTAATAGACCTACTTTAAATCTCTTAGCCGAGTGCTTAATTTATTGTAAGTTGAAATCCTTTCACAAGGTAGATTGTAATGATCTTTAGTTCTTAACTGAACAGGCCTTTAACCAAGTAGATTGCATTTTGTAATGAAACTCTTGTAGCCCTAATAGGCATACTTTATTGTTGTAGTAGTGAAGATTTTTTGGGTGTCATCCCCACCCCAGTTTTACCTATTTGGGTTTCTGGGTTACCAAAAATCTATGTTATGGGTTATACATTTCATGTTGTGGATGCTATTTGATGTTAGGTTTAGTTCATATATGTATGAATGTGGATCAATTTGTTTTCAGTGATTAAGTTTGAAGATCTGATTCACCCCCCCCCCCCCTCTCTCAGCATCTTGCTTTCCCAATATTATACATCCAACATAAGGATGGGTGATCTTTCATCTTTATGTTCTGGTAGGGTGTCTAACCTCTCTTCCTTGGGTGCCACAATTGGGTTTTCACCTTTGGAAACATCAGATATTTTTACTTTTTAAGGTTCTAGTACTGCCACATGGTGGTTTTCACCACTAGACCTTTTCATTTTTTTGCATTTATTTATTTTATTTTATGGATTGAGAGGTTGGACCCCTACCTCTATCATTATGTCTGGATTGTATTCATTGATGGAAGAAATCAATCATTATGTCATTGGTAAAGTATAATAAGTCATTTGGTTTGGATAAATCCCAATCAATGAGTTTGGGATCCATTAGGGCTAAGGATTCATTTGGAAAATGTTGATTTGAAGGGTTTAGGGACATGACCTCATTTCAAGGTTCGTACATTGTATCACTTAGGTCTATGACATGGGCTTCCTCAAGATGTTCCATGGAAGTAGGATCGAAATATCCTTCACTAGAGTCATCGTTGATTTCCATGGGAAAGAATGCGTATCGAATCAATAAAAATTTTGAATCACCCCCCCAAAAATGGTACCCAAGGTTCTCCTCTCCATTGATTATTCCTAGATGCTTGACCTATATTGGATTCTTGAGGTTCACTTGACACTTGTGTAGAATTTGAACCTTGATGCTCATTGTCTTGACTTGTAACATTAGGAATAGTTGCATATGTGTGAATAACATCAACCCCTTTATATTGACAAGACTCTTCAGATAGAGAATCTCACTCATTATCCCTAGAATCATCCTCACTCTCAGATCCTACCATGTGTACATGTTCATGAAAATCATGCATTGGGCTTGAACTTTCTCATTTGTTATGATATCTTATTCCGGATTTCTCTTCTTTTGATCTCTAAGCTGGTTCAATGGGTTTGAGCAATCCTCTATTTTTGATTCCTAAGGGTCCTCTTCCCTTGTATCCCATTTTTTGCATAATTTTATATCCTTTTCCATATTGATCGGTTTGAATGTTCATGTGTTGTACTCTTTCCACGGGATGGTTTGAAGTGTCTTCCTCTTTGTAAAGCCATTGTAGTACTTCATTGTCCTCCTTTTCTAGGGCTGATTTGTCACTCTCTCTTACAAAATGAGAGTTATATTTATGAGGTGGATGAGAACTTGATGGTTTTCCATGTGTCCTAGGAGAGGTTGGTAAATCGAATAGGAAAATAGAATATTCCCCCACTCCCTTGGAGTTGATTCTACATTATTTTTCAATGTTATGCATCATTTAATTCAGCATTTGGTATTGATCCTTATTGTCTTGTTCTCTCTCCTCCTTGGAATGTTTTGAAATTTCCATCTTCAATGTAAAATTCTTAACTGAATTTTCATGTGAATTTTGACCCTCATAACTCATCTTTTCCTTTCCCTTATTTGATGTAGTTGAGTTAGTTTGAATAGGGTTTGAGGTAGATGTAGCATTTGATGTTAACTTTGAACTTTCCTTTTTATCTTCTTCATTCGTGACATTAGGAATGATTCCTTCCCTATTGTGAGGAATAAATAATTCATGCCTTGGCTTCAATTTGTCGCAATATTGAAAGGGATTAGAATATCCTCTAGTTTTGATATCTTCACCCATGTGTGGAAACTTTATGCATTGATGATAGGTGGAAGGTATCGCTTGCATCTCATAAATCCAAGGTCTTCCCAATAAGATATTATAAGTTAGTTTCATGTCAAGGACTTGACATATGATGTCTTTTTTAATGGGTCCCACTTGAATAGGTAGAACGATCATGTTTTTTGAAGATCTTTCCTCCTCATCATAATCCTTAATGGTAATATTGTTTTTAGGATCAATGGATGATTCAGCTATCCCTAAAGACTTGAAAAGGTTCAATGTGAAAATATTAAGACCGTCTCCCCCATCAATGAGAACTCTCTTAACACTATGCCTTTGTATTAACACTTCTATATGCAAGGGAAAACTTTGAGGGTGGGTACTAGACATATTAGCTTGTTTAGAGTGTGAAAGACAATGAGGAGCTATGAGATGTCCTACCATATTTTGAAACTCATCTTCCTCCAAAGTTATAAGAACATTAGTCTCCACTAGGGATTTCTCTAAGATCTCTTTGTGGTTAGGAGAAAGTTTCAACAACTCCAAGATAGATATTTATTTTGGATTTTTGTACAATTGATCCACCAAACTATAAGGCTTTATTGAAGAAGATGTTGGTTTAGCCAAAGTAGTTGTTGGAGTAAAACCAAATGTTTTAGGGGAACTTCCTTGTAGGGTAACTCTTGTTGCTTGCCCCGTAGTTACAACATTAGAGGTCTCTTTGTTAGGTTGTTCTTTGATCACCACCACATTTATAGTAAAATCATGTCCGGATAGGGCATTAATAGTATTGTCATAGCTATGGGCAAAGTTTACATTTTTTTTGCCTCTCAAATTGTTTCCATTGTTCCCTTCATTGGTAGCATTGGAAGATTCACCTTTTTCATGTTTGTAGAAATGAGTTTTAAAAGCCATGTGGTCTTCATTATTTTGAGGTCCCTCTACCTTAATCACACCATTGTCAATTAGATATTGCACCACATGTTTTAGGCACATGCAATCATTCGTCTTAGGTCCCCGATTCCTATGGTATTCACAATGGTTAGACTCACTCCACCATGTAGGCTTGATTTATGGTTCATATGGTTGAGCCCTTGGTAAATCATTAATCTTATTTTCAATAAGTTTCCTTAATGCATTTTCAAGTGGTTCACCCAAGTAATTGAAATTCCTCTTAGGTGTTGGTGAAAAGAAAGGCTTAGGCTTGTTAGCCCCTTTATAATTCCCAAAGTTATTATTTTTGGTATTGTTGTTGAAAGGCACTTTGGGTGTTTGAGTCACAATGTTAGCTTGAGCAGATCCTCTTGTAAGATTAAAAGGTGTGGTCTTCAAATTATTTTCCTCTACAACTCCATCATTGACCACTCCTTTATTGTTGTTCCTCATCCAAAACCAGTTATTGTTAGGAGGATTCCTATTTTAGTTGTTATTGGAGGTATTGTTGTTGTTGTTCTTATAAAGCTTAAGTTTTCCACTTTTAACCAATACCTCTTCCATGGTAATCCCATTCTCAATTAGGTCTTGGAAAGACCTAGGACATTGTAACCTTAACTGATAGTTCATCTCATTAGTCAAGATATTAATAAAGATATCCATCTTCTATTTTTTAGGTACACTTCGAGGGTATCTAGCAAATACCGCTCTCCATCATTGCAAGAAAATTAGAAACCTTCTCCCTCTCATTTCTTGGTATTACATAAATTTATCATCGTAGCCTCATGTTTGATATTGTAGGAATAATGAGTTACAAATTTGGAGGCCAATTCTTTGAAAGTTCGGATGCTAGATGGAAACTTGGAAAAGCACTCCATTACCATGCCTCCTAAACTTCTAGGAAACAAACTCATTAAATATGTTGTATCATGAATAAACTCAAGGCTTAATGCACAAAATTCCCTCAAATGATCTTGGGGATCAGATTCTCATTCATACTTGTTGTATTTAGGGAAACAACATTATTTGGGAATCAGACCATAATTAGGGTTTTATTGAATGGAAAAGGACACAAAGCTTTGATGGAAAAGGGTTTATGAGCCCCACTTTGTTTCATTGTGTCGAATTGCATTTGGAATAATTTAAATTTTTTGTTGATGACATCAATAGGATTTCCCTTGGCTTCTTTTTGTTTAAGTTTATTGACATCATAATCATGAGGGAGTTTGAGACCTGCTTGGGCTAGGTCTAAAAAGTACTTCTCCCTATCTCTATCCAACACTTTCTCCGTGAGTCTCATGAAGAATGGGCTTTGCATGGCTTCATTAACCTTCTCGTTAGTTGCTTCTTCATTATTAGGGTCACCATTTCCCCCATTGTTGTTGTTTTTTAACCCTTGGTTGTTAGGGTCCATTCCTCCTCCATTATTGTTATTGTTTAACCCTTGGTTATTAGGGTCAACTCCTCCTCCATTATTTTTATTGTTATCAACCACACCACCTCCATTTTTATGGATATCCTTGTTAGCATGGTTGATTTGATCAGGGTACATGTGTTCAAATGGGAAAGATATAGGTGGTTCTACCTCCCTTGTAGGTTCTTGCATTGGTCTTGAAGAAGTGAATGTATCACTCAGAAAAGGAAGCTCCTACCTTAGATATGAACCATCTGATTACATGTTTTTTTTTATATAGTGAGATTGAGTAAAAGCTAGCATGGACATGAATTGCGTAAAATCTTGGCTTTCTCGCTAAAGTTGATCAACCCCTTATGATTTTTTGCAAAATGTCCAAAAATGGGGATTCTAACCAGGTTGAACTTATGGATAGCTAGAAAACCCAAAAGGGTACTCAAGAATGAAATCCAATTTTCTCCAAGCCCTCGAGAAATTTCCACTATTTTCCCTTCTTTTTTTTGGGTGTCACTTCCTTGTGTATAGGTGTGACTTAACTGTTAGCGGGTGTTTACTAGAATTTGTGTAGGTGGCACTCTGCAGTTAGCAGGTGGCATTTTCCTATTGATAGGTGTTGATTTAATGTTTCTAGGCATCACTTTTCAGTGACTTAGATGGTGCTTAAAAGATGTCAGGTGTTGTTTCAATGTTTTAAGGGTTACAAAACTTGTTGTAGGCGTCAGTTAAATGTGCATACACGACATTTGGTAGATCAAAGTTGTTTTTGTCAATTTTTTTGGTTTTTTAAAATTTTAAGGGTTATGATCAGGTCTACCAGAGAATATTCTTGCTTTAAAAGTAAATACAAATGCAACACAGACATCAAGTTTGTACCATGTCCCTAAAACAACATTATGTGTATGTTCTCAGTCGTTTTCACAAGTATAAAACAAGAATAGCTTCCACGCAATCTACCTAGAGTCAAATTTGGATTTTAAAATTTGGCTCTAAAAGGTATCTTTCTACTTATTTGGGTTTTAATGAACACCTCCGTTCTAAACTATGTCAAGTTCTTTTACCCCCTTGTGGGCTTCCCACACTCACAAAAGTATGATTTTTGGCAATCCCAAAGGGCTACTCAAGGAAGTGAAGACAACTTGTACACAATTTAGTCACCTTCCCATTAAGGAAGAATGCACTTATTTATAGTGGGTTGAATAGTATCGCGGAAAAAGAAATTGTCTCCCACTTTGGGTCTTTCCCTCTCACCGTCCTCATAAGGAAATTCTCAGGAGGTAGGCCCTCTAAAGTTCTTTTATAACTAGCATATATAGGAAAGTGATAAATGAACTTAGTTCAACAAGTTGGGGAATTTGATTCACTTAAAATTGAAGAGAATATCCCTATTGTTGTTCTTTGTTCCAAACACTCCAAAAACACTTATTCTTTTTCAACCTCGTTACAAAGAGGTTCTTAAAAATTGAATTGTGTGGTTAATTTACCTCCCTTTCTTTCTACCACCTCAAACTCAACATGTTTGGATTTTTTATCAACTTCAAAAAGTTGAGAGCATATGCCTAATGCTTTGTTCAAGATGGAAAATAATAGGGTTTTTCCTATTCAAACTAGATGCAATTGAATTTCCACAAGTTAAGGGAATGCAAGCTTGTTTCAAAAATAACCTCTTTTGTAGCTAGCAAAGGCTAGGCACTTTTTTGAAGTTTTTGATGCTTGTTTTCTTACTCACCTAGTGGTGATAGTTCCAACTCTGACTCCACCAGCAAGTTAGTCAACACAAAGGAACAAAGTGAAGAAAAACTTGAAACCAAATTGACAAATGCACCTAAGTTCTTTTGATCAAATTTATCAAATCAAGCTTAAAGAACCTAAAGCATAAAATCAATTTAAAGTAGGAAACTTCTTTTTGTATTCACTACTAAATTTTAAGTAATGATCATACAAATGCTCTTCTACCTCTAAAATTTCCAAAATATTTGCGTTATAAAGTTGTTTAGAGTACTTTGTTAGAATCCTTACCTCTCTATTTGGCCTTGTCACCCTCAATTTTGGCTTCTGTACTTTCAAGTGTTGTTTCATATGCAGGAAACAAAAAAATGGAGAATTAAAATAGAGAACAAATCAGTTTAAACTCAATAACAAGTAGTAAATTCTAGGTGTCATATAACAACTAATAGGCACTGTTTAACTGTTAAAAGGCAGAATTTAAAACTTTGAATGCAGAATGTAAAGCTTAACACGCGATATTTAAAAATGCACAGGTGGTAAAGAAGAATTCACAGGCATTGTATCAAGTTTAAATTGTGGTAGAAGGCTGATCAAAGGGTTCAGATGATAGCTAGAAAGAAGTGTTTCTCAGGTCATAGGTGATGCTTTACAGTCCCATGCATCACACTTTATCTCGTAGGAGGTGAAAGAAATTAAGACAAAGAGAGAAAGATTTATGCAGGTGTCACTTCTTTGTTGGCAGGCGTTATTAGATGCTCATAGGTGTCATTTCTCCTACAAACTGCAAAATAAACACAAAAGTGAAGGAAAACACACAAAATTTCAAATAAAACAAGGAATTGAGGCTCAAAGCCCCATGGTGGAAGAATAATGAACATTTAAACTAAGAATTTCACTTAAATCAATAAACATCTTATGGATCTCTATCTAAGCTTTGTTAACAGAGATCTCAGCCTTAATCTCTATCAATGATAGTCCTAGAATGAGAAATTGATGATACTAAATGCCTAATCTAGCTCAATTCTCTCAAAATTGCTATGATTTGTAATCCAAATGCTCATAAAATGATCTCAATTTTCTCAATTTGCTATGAAATCTCTTAATATTTCTCAAGATGCTATGAAATTGACAAGAGGTTTGATGCTTTGCATACGAATTTTTTGGGATATCTTATGCTCTCAAAATGGCTTCTATTTATAGGATTTTCCAAAGTATAGGGGGTGGAGTTAATTGATCATGATTAATCCATGGTTGAGTGAGAGGATTTCAAATGGTTTCAAATGGAGGGACAATTTAAATAATTTTCTCAAAGGTTTGGACAAAGGGACAAATTTGAGTGATTGAGATTCAAAGTTCAAAATGAGTGATTAAGATTCAAATTTAGGAGTGATCCATGTGCTTTGTGTTCTCAATTCCCATTGGTTGCTCAAATTCACATTGATATATATTAGGATTATTTAATTCAATCAATTAATTAAATTATCCATGTAGGGATGAATAGGTTCAATTTTATTTTTGGATTTAAACTATACAATTAATTGATTAAAATCAATTATATAATTTTGATTGAGTCCTTTAGTCTTATATTTGATTTTTTGATGTCATGGTTAATTAATCCTTTGATTTAGATTGATTTTGTCCAATTTGATTTCATAAATGTCCATTTGATTTAATTTTGATCCATTTTGATGCAATTTGATGAGATTAGGAGCAATTTGATGAAAAATGTAGATTTGCTTGATTAAGAGAACACCTAGTCAATTTTAGGTGTCTACAGATAGGTTGAGTGGATATCTTTTTCTTTAACAATTTAAATCATTGGTTATCTTGTTCATTCCACATAAACTTGATTCTCATTCCCCCTTTTATGGTATCTAACATGGGAGCACTGACAGCACTAAATTGCTTGATGAATTTCCTATAGTATTGAGCTAAGCCATGAAATCTTCTCACCTATGTTGTAGTTTTGGGGGTAGGCTAGTTGATCATGGATTCTACCTTTCCTGGATCCATATTACGATTCCCTTGAGACAACACAAAACAAAGAAACACTAGTTCATGCTTCAAGAACTCACACTTATCTAGATTTATCATTATCTTTTCTTCATGCAATTTCTTAAACACAATTTGCAAATTCCTTAAATGTTCTTCTTTATTCTTACTAAAGATTAAGATATCATCCAAGTATACTAGAAAAAACTTACCAATATAGTCTTTTAGAACTTTTTTCATAAGCCTCATGAATGTGGATGGGGCATTTGATAGCCCAAATGGAATTACAAGACACTCATACAAACCTTCAGTGGTTTTGAAGTCAGTCTTTCATTCATTTCCCTCCTTGACCCTAATTTTATTATAACCAATCTTTAGGTCAATATTAGTAAAGTACTTTGCCTCTCCTAAATTGTCCATTAGGTCTTCTATCCTTAGGATAGGGAATTTATACCTAATAGTGATTCTATTTATGGCTCTAGAATCAATGCATAACCTCCAATTTCCCCCCTTTTGGGGTGCTAGGAAAGTGGGAACAACACATGGGCTTACATTTTTCCTAATGAGGCCTTGGTTTAGGAGCTCTTGGATTTACTTGGCAATCTCCTCATTTTTTTGAGCGGTCATCTTATTAGAAGCTTTATTAGGAAGGGTGGCTTCGGGAATAAAATCTATTTTTGGGATAATATCTCTCTTAGGGGATAGGGTAGTTGGTTTCCCATCAATTACAATGTATTTGTACTCTTTTATCAATTCTTTCACTTTCATAGGAATCTCTATCTTCTTTACTATCTTCTCTAGATCTTATTACTTTGGCTTAAAAACCAATGCATATCCTACTCCCTCTCCTTCTTCTAGAGCTTCTAAGAAATATTTTTCCATTACCAAAAGAACATTAGGGCATTTGGTTTTCACTTCTCCTTCTTCTAGTAGTGACTGGATTTTGAAAGTCACACCATCTTTCTTGAAATAATATGCATTATTGGCTCCATCATGCATGGATGTCTGTCAAATTTCCATGGCCTTCCTAGTAAGAGGTGACATGCATCCATTGGTAGGACATCACATAGTACCATATGTTTGTACCTTCCAATAGAGAAGTCCACCCATGCTTGTTCATTCACAAGGACATGTTGTCCCTTGTTCAACCAAGTAACCTTGTTTGAATTTCTATGAGGAATCATCTTCATTTTCAATTTGTTAACTTCCTCCTCTGAAAAATATTGTTAGTGGACCCTGAGTCAATGATGATTTTATACACCTTACCCATCATTTTGTACTTCACTCTAAATAGTGATCCTCTTTGACTCAGTTCTTCTCTCACTAGTTCTTTAATCAGTGTTCTTCTTATCATTAAATTCTCTCCCTCTTCTAACTCTAAGGGTACTTCAGGGTGTTTGTAAATACCACTAGATTCTTCTTGAAAAAAATTTAATTGCTTGTCACTCCCTTGGGAAGTAGAGCCTTTCTCTGGACACCTATAGGTAGGGTGTCCCATTTGGTTGCAATGATGCATTTCATTATTGAAAAGTAGGAACCTCTTCCTTGGCTATTGTTCCTTCCTCTCCAATTACTATTAGAGCCTCTTACTCTATTGAAGCCTCCTCTATTTGAGCTTCCCTCTTGTTGTTCAGTCAATTTCATCTCTCCTTGAGTATTTGGTTCTAAAATTCTACCACCATATCCACCTCTTTGGCCTCTGTCATCTCTTCCTCTTCCTCTTCCTCTAGTGTTGCTTAAGTCTTGTTTCTTTCTCAACTTTTCTTCCACCTTAACTGCAAGTTGGTGGCACCTTTGAACTATGGTAGGGGTTATTAGAGTCAATTCATCTTGAATATTACACCTTAAGACATTTAGATATCTGGCTATCTTCACACTTTCATCTTCTACAACTCTTGACCTCATGCACAACATTTGAAACTCCTCGGTGTAAGAGTTAACATCCAAATTATTTTTGTCTTAAACTTTATCTTTTCTTATGTAACTGAAATTCATAGTCTTCTAGCACATATGCCTCTCTGATTTTTTCTAACATAGCTTTCCAAGTGGAAATGGGTTTCTTTCCTTCTTTCTCCCTCTCATCTTGGATGAATTTATACCAAGTGAGTGAAAAATCTCTAAGCCTTTCTTTTTCCACTTTTACTTTTTGAGCTTTTTTTATCCCATCACATTCAAAATGGTTTTCAAGTGCTTGAATCCAATCTAGTATTACTTATGGTTCCATTTTCCCAGTAAAGATTAGGATTCCCTCTAATTCCTTTCCATTTAAGGCTTTCAATTATTTCAAGAAGGGTTCTTTAGTGAGGAAATGGTTTGGTTCAGGGACCTCATCATTTATGGCTATCTCTTTACTCTTGCCTTCACCTTTGTCTTTGACTTCCTCGGTCTTCTCTTCCACTTGATCCAATTTATGCTCTAATTGGGCCAATATATCTCTGAGAAACCTATTCTCTTATTATTTCTCATCCACTTTATTTGCAAGTTCTGCATTTGTCACCATTGTAGACTCTCCCACTAACTTTGTAGGTTGAAACATTCACCACAAGCCTAATCTTGTAGGCTCTGATACCAATCTGATAGAAACTCATGCAGTATGCTTGCACAAAAATATTGAAGACCCTAATTGTTCATAGTTTTCCCAAGACCCTATTATTTCTTCTAGGATCTTCCAAGTCCTTACTTAGCTATTTTAGTACCTCTTCAATACCACTCTAAGAGTTGGCAACCATTGTGCTTCACTAGGAGTGACTATCAACAAGTTTTCCTTCACTTCTTTACTCTTTCTTGGATTCTTCCAAGTGTTGTTTTGACTTCTCTCCTTAGAAATTGTTTGCAAGGGATACAATTAATTCTAGAAACCTCCTTGGACTTCATTTTATCCCATTAGGATAGGGTATCAATACTTTTTCAAACGGTTTCCAAACTCTTGTGGAATCTTGGCTTTTAGGCCTAATTCTCTATTAGCCCTATTTGACTAGATTTTCCTACTTAATTCAAATATTTCCGAAATATACCCAAAAACTAATTTGATATTTAGATACCATTTTTCAAACCTGAAATATTTTGTAGGTCTTATGGCTCCAAGGTCTCCGTACAGTGGATTCCTAGAAATAAGGGCAACTAGGGCTAATTGGGCTATTCTTGACCAATCATGTGACTTATGCTTCAAAATGTACCCAAATGGATTGGTAAAGGCCTAAGATTCTTCAAAGGTCACTATAACCCCAATGTACACAAAACCATTCTTGGTTTCACTCTGCCAATCATACCCCTCCATTCAAACACAAATAGTATATTGACAAGCACCTAACTAGATGCACTAGACTCGCCTAGGGCTTCTCATTAAAAATAGCTAAACATCTTCTCTGAGATCCTCCATTCATATTTACACTATAAATGGTCTCCCCTTCTATATCCCTCAAGTTGGTGATGAAATGCATGGCTGGGTTCTATGGGGGAGCCATTTGACTTTAAAGTGTCCTGACAAAACCAGAAACTAACTAATTAACAAAAGAATTTATAAACCTACTCTACTGAACAAAAAGAAACTTAAAACCAAAATAAAATGCACTATAACTATCCTAACTACAATAATCCAACTCAATATTGAGTGGTTCAATCCATTAAAGAACTCTAGCAATCAAAAGTAAGCAACTGTGCACAAAAACTAGAATACATAGCAACTTCACAATATTTGAATTTCTCCTCTACATCAGCCAACCTTGGGAAATGGGCCTCCTCATAGTTTAATATGATTTCCACATGTTTTAGGTGGTTACAATAACTACCAAGCCCTGAACATCGAATAGAATCAATTATTGACAATGTTGTCATACAACTTTGCAAAGTTGCAAATGTTGTCATGACAACATTTTGACAACTTTTACAATATTGCTTCTAACTTAGATATATGACCTCAAACCTATGTCAAATGATGTAAAAAAACCATAGAGGCCATTTTAGGCTCAAATACAAGCTTTCCTAATCCTTCTAGGCTTTTTGACCCAAAATCCCACTTTAGGCTAACACAAGAGCTAAACACTAACATAAGCAAAAACAACTAGAACGGATTGATCCTAGTCTAATCCATGTAGAAAATAACTCACAAGACCTCCTAAGGCCTAAAAAATCACTCATGAACTATATAGGGTCAGTACAAGCCACAACCAAAACATAGAACTAGGAGATAGTCTAGGTGCTCCTGCACCAATCGCATTCGGATTGTCTTACTTTGGCTAAGAAGCTCTTTTCTATTGGATACTATTGGCCTACAATGGAGAAAGATGCCGTTAAGTTTTCAAAATCTTGTAAGAAGTGTAAGATACATGGAAATCTATACATGCAACAGCCGGAGAGTTTCTACCCTTTATCACACACTGGCCTTTTCAACAGTGGGCCTTTGACCTCATTGGTCATATTTATCTATCATCCCTCAATGGTCACAAGTTCATCATTATAACAACTGAATATTTTACCAAATGGATTGAAGCTATACCCTTAATCATGATAACAAGAAAATAAATCACCTGTTTATCCTCAACTATATCATTTTATGATATGGTCTTCCCTCTTCAATTGTGACAGACAATGGGAAACAATTCAAAAAAAAGGATGTGACAAAACATTTTTAAAAAAAATTCAAATCACTCAAAATTTCTCCTCTGTCTATTATCCTTAGCGAAATGGATAGGTAGAGGTAAGAAACAAGAATATCCTCAAGATTCTAATCTGAACGGTCAATGATTTTGGCAGAGATTGGCATGTTCAAATCAAACTAGATTTGTGGGCCTATCGCACAAGTATCAAAACACCAATTGGAGCTACGCCTTAGTCTTTGGTTTATGGGGCTAAAGAATTTCTTCCAATCAAGGTAGAAATTCCATCTTTAAGAGTATCTTTAAGAGGGGTGATCACAGATGATGATTACAGGGTCTCACAGTTACAACACCTAGAACTGTTGGCTGAAAGACGTCAATATGCTTTTGAAAATCTACAAGGATATCATAAGAGAATGAAAAAAGGTTATAATAAGAAGGTCAAACCTTGTGAGTTTCAAGTGGGAGGTCTAGTGCTACAAGAAAATCCTAAAAATAAACAACATAGAGAAAAGAAGGGCAAGTGTGAGCCTAACTTGTTGGGGCCTTTCATAATCATAACAATATTTGGATTTGAGGCTTATCAGTTAACTACCACAAAAGGAGATGCACTTCCTCATCCAATCAATACCAATAATCTGAAGTGATTATATGCCTAGATTTTTGTCAGTAGCTATGAATAGTGGAAAACACTTTGAAAAACTCAAAAATAGTGGAAAAAGTCCTGAAAAAATCCTAAAAAGTAGAAAAAGAAGCTGAAAAAATGATTGTCCTGGTGAAAACCTTGCAAACAGGTGCTTGGATAACATAAAAAAATCAAATATCTCAAAAATACAAAAAAAAAAAAGAGAGAGAAAAAGAGAAAAGAATAAAAAATTTGAAAAACAAAAAAAATCGTGCCTTGATGAAAACCTGGTAAATAGGCGCCTTAGTAGAAAAAATAGCAATCCTACGAGTGGTGAAAACCTGATAAACAGGAACCATTTTTCAGCTCACTGCTCCATCTATCAGTGCTCAAGTATCTCTTTAGCAAGTGTTTCAAGACCTTTGAACCAACACAAGCAAGAACACATTCCTAGTTGATTGCTACATCACTTCCCAAATCACCATGGCTTGGAATCCAATCTTAAATTTCTTGCAAACGAACAATTTCAATCTGCCTCAAGGAAACCAATCATCACAACCAAAGGTATATCTCAATACCACCCAATCAAAAAATGGTATTTATTCAATACCACCAACCAAGAAAAGGTATTTTTCAATACCACCAATCAAGTCATGTCTCATATCAACAAAGAAAATAGTGTTTCTTAAACACTCATCTTGTCATCACGTGTGATAGAAAAAACTCAAGGTGTGCTTGCACAAGCCCAAATCTAGGACTCTTACTATCCCTAGCCTTCACAAGATCCTACTCTCTCTTCTAGGATCTTCCAATTCCTTTCCCAACTAGCCTAGGACTTATCCAACACAACTCTATGAAATGGTCACTTTTGTGCTTCACCTTGGGGTAACTATAAACAAAGTGCTCTTCAATCCCTTACTCCTTGGAAGACTCCAAGTGCATTCTCAATTCTACTTCATCACAAGTGTTTTAGGGGGTGTATTCCATGTTAAGAAAACTTCTTACACTCCATATGATCCCATTTGAATAGGAAATAAATGCTTTTTCAAACAATCTCAAGACCTTAGGTCAATTTGGTATTTTAGCCCTAATAGGTCAATTATCCCTAATCAATGAGTTTTTCCGACTTCTTTCACAATTATTCAAAACAACCCAAAAAAAAATTGGATATTCAAACACACTTAGAAAGACATTGAGGATTATGGTGGTCTTAGGGTTCTAGGACCTCCGTACAGTAGGTTCATAGAATTCAGGGCTAATAGGGCTAATTTGGCTATTTAGGTGCAGTCTACTGACTTCTCTTTAGAAATGTATCTAAATGGATTGGAAATGCCTAATCTTCCTAAGAGGTATCTATAGGACCTCTATTCTTATGAAACCATGCTTGGTTCCATTCTTCCAATCTTTCCCCTAAAATAAAAAACCATTAGATCTCTGGCAAACACTTAATCGGGTGCATAGTACTCACCTAGGGCTTGCCTTGATAAATAGCTACCTTTCTCTCCTAGACTCCTAGAATCATAACTACACTATAGAGAGGTTCCCCAATGATATTCATCCATACCATAGTGAAATATATGGTTGGAATCTATGGGGGATCCATTTTTCTCAAATCCACCCTGTCAGCACCAACAACTACACTACTTGCAAAAAAAATTAAAAGACTAATCTAATGAACTCATAGAAATATTAAATATAAAAAAAAAGTGCTTAAAACTATCTCTAACACACTAATGCAATACCAGATCACTTTTTTCAATCCATCTACAAACACTCATACACACAAGAAGTTGACTGTATGCAAAAACCAGTAAACAAAGCATCTCCTTGCAAATTCAAATTACTCATTACATCCACTTGCTTTAGGAAATGGGATCCTCCATGTCTAAATATGATTTCCCCATGATTATAGGCCATTAAAACAACAACCCATAATCATTCTTTGAAAAGAATCCAATACTGCGAAATGTTGTCATGCAACATCTAAAAGTTGCAAATGTTGTCATCCAACATTTTGACAACTTTGACATCTTTGCATAAAACAAATCCCAATTACCTCTAATAGACATAGAATTATGTAAAAACATCCTAGAGGAATTTTTAGGCACATTTCTAACCTAGCCTAAGCCTTCAAGGCTTTTGGACCCATTTTCCCACCTTTAGGCTTAATCTAGCACTTACCACTAACAAAGCATAAAACACCTAGGTTGGATTGATCATAGTCAAATCCACCTAGGTACACACTTGAAAGACCTTCTAAGATAAAAATAAATGAATAAACACTACTGACTTGGCTAAGGTTAGTACAAGCCAAAAACAAAATTGAACTAGGGATTAGCCTAGGTGCTCCTACACCATTCTCCCCAAATGAAATATTTCAATCCATCCTCTGATTGAGAAAGTTGGAATCAAATCCCTGATGACATAAATATTTTCCATTAGTATGCAAAGAGAAAATAGTTGTTATAAACCATCAGTTACACTACACCAAAATTCAGGTTTTCAGTTCAGACCAAAATTACTAAGTAAAGGGAAAACCAATGACAAAGTTTTGTAATGTAAATCAAAAGTACAACATGAACATGGTTAAGTGGAACCTAACAAGAGAAAACTTAAAGTGGAACCCAATGAGAAGAATATATTGCAAACTGAGAGAAGAGACAAAAGAATACACTGACAGACAACTCAATAAAGGAACACTGAAAGACAGTCAAACTGACTTCAGAGAAAACCAAGCATCAGAAATTGAAAGTTTGTTGAATCCTAAGAAAAGTGGACCTGACTTCCATGTCAGATAAAATACATATATTCTATTTATAGAGTTTTTATTTGTTTTAAATCCATTTCTTTAGGAATAATAAACATTATTGTAATTGTTTTAATCAGTCTAACTGATTAAAAACATGCAAACTAGGAGATCAAGGTCAATTTGTAAACCTTTGATCATAGAGTTAAAGTTGTAATAATCGAAACTTAATTAGGTCAATGTATGTTATAAATAGATGTTGTAATCATTCATTAATGATGGATGAGAGGATTATTGTAGACAACGAGCACATCTATTGATCAGACTGAGAGTTTCAAGAAGCAGAACAACAAAAGATGAATTTGGTTATAAAGAACCAAGACCAGAGGCTACCGAGCAACAGAGGTATTAATCAATCACATTAGGTGATACATTTATACATGTACTTTGTAATGGATCTCTAATCAGCGATTTTTAGATTTCATACACTCAGGTCAATGAGTATTTTTGTCTACATTCTAACAAGTGTAGCAAATAGAAGAAATCCTTTCAAGAAAGGTGGATTTAAAAAGCCTATTGTAAATCTCTTAATCAAGTGCACACTAAACAATATTTCTAAAATATCTTAACCTGTCTCTAGAGATACTCCTAAAAGGGTAGATCATCAAAAGTGATCAAAATTATAAGTGTTAACTGGCCCCTTCCAATCTGTAGATAGTGAAGTTTTTGTGGGTGTCATCACCACCACAATTTTTACCTTCTAACAGGGGTTTTCTACGTTACCATATCTTGTGTTGTGAGTCAATTACTTTCATGAATGTTTCTATGAATGTTCATATGTTTGTTAAAGGTTATGAATTGATATATCTTACACAAAGATAGTATAGAACAGATGATTGGTTATAAAATTGGTTACATAATGGATAAAGGTTAAAAGAGATAAAAGTTTTAGAGGCACTGATTCACCCCTCCCCTCTCAGTACATACTTCCCATTATTTCCAACAATTGGTACCAGAGCTAGATATCTTATTTGGAAAGTTTAAAGACTTAAGAGAAAAGATCATACAATGGAGAAGTACAGACTTGACAAGAGTATTGAGAATTAGAAGCTAGAAATTTAGATCTTCTATGAGTAGTATAAAGAAGCTAGAATCAATATGAGACAATTGTTAGATGAAAGAAAGATTATGACATATCACTATAATGAAACATATTACCATGAAGAAGAAATACCAAATTTATTTGATTCATCAAGATCTACAAATAGCAAGGCATCAGACAGATCAGAAGAAAGCATCACAAGCTTAAATGAAATAAATCAACATCTGGCTAGATAAGTGAAATCTCTACAAATCGGTCAAGAGAAACAGATGGTAAGAATGACTCATGCAATGAACAATGCTAGATAAGCTAAGCAAGAGAGAACACTAGCTATTGATGATAGAAGGAATATTACTGAAAAGCTACAAGAGAAAGAGTCTGAGATACAAAGACATATAGAACATCATCATGAGATTATGAATCAGATTATTCATATGAGTCAAGAGGCAAAAAAAATGAATATAGAACTCTTTGAAAGAATAGAAGCTATCAGTGAGCTAAGGGAATAAAATGAAAATCTGAAATAAGAAGTAAGAATTCAGCAAAAAAATAATGAAATTATCAAGAGAGCTGAAGAAAGAAATAAAAGGATGAATGATTTTCTTGATGAACAAAGGAGAGCCAACAACAACACCGGTCTAGGCTATACCGAGAATGGAGAGTCACCCAATCAAGTTGATCCAAAGAATGTCTATGCAAATCCAAGACAAAGAAAGCTAACATGCAATCATTGTGGAAGGCAAGGCTACACATCAAATGTTTGCAGGCGAAAAATGAAAGATATTCCTAAATCCACACCTTCATTCATAGGAATTTGTTATAAATGTAATAGGAAAGGACATAAAGCATATGAATGTAAATCTAAGGTGAAACAACCAAAGAAGGAAACCTACATGGACAAGTACTGTCCTACTTGAAAAAGGCATGGGCACACATCTCTTGAATGCTAGAAAAATAAAAAGAAAGCATGGAAGCCAAAAGATCAAGAAATTGCCTATCAACCGAAAAGAATTGGTAACCAGTATGTTTGGGATTACAACACCTGGGAAAATTGTACAACATGTAGAATATTTGTTCACATAGCTGTAAACTATATGAGACAATGGAAATAAAATTCTAGAGGCTAGACCAACCCCAGAATGACATGTTTACGCTATCATAAAGTCGGTTATCTGAAGAAAGACTGTAGAGACCAAATGACAGAGACCGACACCTTTGCCAATGGAAAAACCATTCAAGACATCAGAAAGATGAGAAACAAAATGTGGAGGAAAGCTACTAATATTGATGAAGCTGGATCAAGCAATGCAATTGATTACATCTCATCCTATAGATCTGGTGACATCACCACCCCACCTAAGCAGAACAAGTAAGTATGGAACTACATTATACCAAGTTATATTTTGCATCAGTTTCATTACACATAGTTAATATACCAAATCCGAATGATTATAGATGCACTATGGTATTACTTGTTAAATTCTATGAAAATAATTTCATCGGTCAATGCATACCGAAATGCATCGGTATACATATAAAGTTGAGGTGTCTACACTTAATGAGAATTGTCGGTTAACACATAAAGGCTAAATTTGCTAGTGTAAACTGAGATCTGTCGGTAATCATGTGAGTTGACAAAGTTGTCTTTACCATACAATGAAACTTGTTAGGAATAGTCCCAAGAGATAACTGAGAGGGGGGGTGAATCAGTTATCTACAAGATTCAATTCTTTTTCCAATTAAGTACAGAATAACTTTAAACATAAAGTCAACAAGATAACGCAAAATTAAACAACATAATTTTGGTAATGGGGAAAACCAAATTAGGTAAAAACCCTGATGGGAATTAGCACCCACAAATAACTATACTAGTTTATAATGATCCTTGTTAGAAGATCTTGCAACCCTGTTAGGAGTTGATCTTTACAATGCAATAAGTATAGAGACCTTGTCAAAGGTCGGACTCTGTTAGGAGTCTTTCACAGATAACCCTGTTAGGGGTGAGGACACACTATCCAAGAGCTCACTACTCAAATGATGAAGGTTGCAACCTTCTATAAGGAAGATATATACTATATCTGATAATGAACTATTTGAGTAGACCTGCTGTCTTGATCAGTCTTTTCTTTTTCACTTCATTTTCCACACTTAGCGATCACATTTGAACTGTTATATGTATCTTCCCCAAGGATAAGGTCACGATGGCTATAGGAAACACTTTAGCAACTTCCTTGTCAGCTTAACTAAGCATGCAATCAAAGTTAGGACTGTGAAACTCAAAATGAGAGGACACATCGCTTCACATAGTTGGCTCTACCAAATTAACTCAAACATCATGCTTTTGTTAAAACATGTTTAGCGCCTTTGGATAATCATCATTAACTCATAACTAAACATGAATACAAACATGCATATCAAAAAGATAGGCACAACTCAAGAAACAATGTAAATACATCAGCTCTTAACAGATAATCTCTAGAAACTGTAAATGCCAAAATAGATTAACATAACTCAACTGAAACTGCATATATGAATTTGCGTGTATGAACATGGCATCCAGAACTTCTCTACAACATATATGTAAATGTGCAAGGCTCTAGAGTATCTATACTAATAATTGCATATAGGACACTATTGTATGTTATATGTTGTCATCAATGACAAGCATACAATCAACTATTTGCACAGAAGCAAATCTCCAACAAAACTCATCGGTAAAAGAAACAAGTTAACAAGCTGCCCCGAAGAATTGTGTTGTCACTGAAAGAAAATTTAGTGTTTCACCAGATGACTCCATCTTCACACACCAAGGAGTGGTTGAGCATTAATGACTCAACTTAGGGAAAAGTCTATAAATAGATGATGGAAGGGTTTCATTCTTTACCAAGTGATTAGAGCGAAGCAACCGGAGCAAAACTAGAGCACAAAGAAAAAAAATTGCAAAGTGACTTCAACCCAATTCACAACACTCCAAGTAGATTCCTAAACATATACAAAGAAGAAAATTAAGTTCCTACATTAACCGAGAACATTGTTTAATCATTTGCGAGAAAGCCCAAGTTTCAGAATCAATGGAAAATACACCAAGAACAGCTAAACTCAAGAGTCTTAAGAAGAACAAGATCAATCTTATCAAGAACTCAACCTGTGTGGAACCACATTATAAGATATGTCCATAGGTTCCCTCACAAACTGAAAATGTTGGAGCATTCACAAGAATACCATCTAGGGTTTTTCTCGTCGAAGGCATGCAAGCATATGTTCACTACAAAATAGTAGAGATTGGAGACCTAGAGGTTGAGAAAGCTTTCAAGAAGCTATGCAATGATGATGACACTATCAAGGAAGAGCACAAACACATCGAAGTAAAAGGGCTCACAAATGCCCTATGGTTTCTAAAGGAATTCAAGACTGAATGGATTTAGTTAGTACTAAGCAGGATACATGAATGAAAGTTATGGTTGGATGAACCTAAACACATAACCAGGGATGTGATACATGTTTTCACCAGTTATCCTATAACCAATAAGGTAAAGGCATTGAAGCACCCACCTAAAGATAAAATTGAGAAGAATACCAGAGCTACATGGGATGGAAGAGGACTAAGAGTATCCACCATCAATGATGATGAACTAAAATTTGGAGCATGTGTCTTAGGATACAAGCTCTTTTAGGCTAGAAAGATGAACAAAATTGCATCTAGAGTAGTGGATACTGCTTACAAGATTATCAAGAAGGGAATTTAGTTGGATCTGTCAGAACTTCTACTCAAGCAGTTGGAATAGAACATGAATACCATAAGAAATGCAAAGTAAAATTCATGTAAGTTTGGATCTTTGATAATGTGCATATTTTTTTATTTCCAAGAATCTTTCCCATCTATAGGAAATGTGCAATGGGACACAACAAGACTACTGACCATACAAATCACTGAGTTTATAAAATAACTAGGAGATAATTTTGAGTCAGTAATGGATGAATACTTTGTTGGATTCAAGGATAGAATGTAGAAGAGAGTAAGGATCCCAGAATAGCTAATTGAAAAGTTCAAGACTGGCATATGCTTTATGGTAGACACTAACTATACATACATCAAGCCATCTGTACCAAGGACATCATGGCTATCTCCAGTTGACTATGAGGTGAACATAGATCAAGCATCTAATGCAATTGAGGCATTGACAAATGAGCTATTAGAAAAAGCACAACCTTAGTTTGGAACTTATGAAGAAGCCAAAGAAAGGATTAAAACTGGCTTGGTTGTGAATAAAATTGATAGGAAGAAAGACACAATTGTCAATAACTTAAAGAAAAGACTATCAATAACAGATAGAAGAAACCAAGGGTCAGTCACCCATTGGTGAAACTGAGAAGGAGAGTGACTCAGAGTCTACAGAGTTAGATACACCACTACCTCCACCAACCAAGAAGCCAAGGACTAATGTTGCATCTAGAACCAGGAGTTAGACAACAAAGGATGCAAGTCCTTCATTAATAAAGAAAGGTCAAGTAAGGACCTATAAGAGGAAACATCCTACACAAAAAATGGTCCTACAAAAAGAAGAAAGTTCCTCAAAACTAAGGAGGGCATTGAGGACACCGAACAAGATGAATCTTTACAAAAAGAAAAGATTAAGATTCCTAAAATAGTTGATGAAGTGTGTGCTTCAATTATCAAATTAGGTGCAGTCAATAATAGAAAGATCAAGAAATGGCTAACATTGGATCCAGTGGATAAAAATAAGATTGAGGAGGCAATCATAAAAATGATGTTCATATTAAAATATCTCCCAATACAATTGGTAGATAATATTTCAAAATAACTTCAAGATAGATTATCGGCAAGATGGACATTTACCTTGCACTCTATAAAAGAGATTAGGGAAAGAGCCCTAGTATCTGTCATGCTTCCCAAATAAAAAATGGAGGAGATTAAAGAGATGATGAAGAATCACTCCAAAAGGTTCTCACTAAAGTTGAGATCTTACTAAGTGCTTCAAGGACATCTACTAGAACTAGAAAGGAAGAGAGAGGCTGAATGGAGAAAGATACTTGATATTCCTAAAAAGAATACAAGTCCTGGGCCACAAATTTCTCTTACCAAAAATCAACAGAGAAAGGTTGATCAGGATACACAGAGCCCTAAACATATTACTATCAATGATGAGGATGTCACAATAGTAGAATTAGACAAAGAAGAATTGAACAAATGAGGCAACAAGGAAATGGATGTTGCTGATGAAACTTGACTAGAAAATACCATGGACAATATTTTCATTGACATCACCAATGATCTAGCAAATGAGGTAAATAAAGATGAAGATATTACTATTACATTTGATCAGCCTAAGGATAAAGATACACCTGTTGATGTTGCACAAGTTCGTATACCAGGCTAGATGCCATTATTGATTCAAGCAATCAATATAATCTCACAAAAGGAGAAGACCCCCAAGCCTGATGCAAGCATACTCGAGGATAAGGGTAATGATGAGAAAAAAGATACATCTGATGAAAAGAAGGATGCAATCGATGAACAAGTAGTCATTGGTGAAGAATAAAAAGATGGAGATTCCACCAAGAAAGATGCTGATGAAGTGAAAAATGAGAAAGATGAGAAAGAAAAGATAGTTGATGCCACGCTAAAGTACACCAAAGGCAAAGTTGCAGATACACTGAAGGTTGATAAAGAGATGTTCTCAGACAACTGACATGAAAACATCGAGCAGCAAGAGAAAGGTACAACTCCAAAAAATCCATCTAGTAGCACATTAGACCAAGAAGAGAAGCTAGCTATGGTTCTGCATACAGGTGGATCACAGAAGAAAAAGAAGAAAACAAAAAAGAACATGTTGGAAATCACACTAGATGAGATCATTAAAATACCAAAATGTGACCCAACTACATTAGATTTTGAATCACTCTTGTTAGAATGTATTTAGAATAACTAATAGCGGAGGGGTGAATCAGTTATCCTCAGGTCTAGATGTAGTAAATAAAAACTTTATGTACTTCAGATCTACTCAGTAGCAGTAGCATAAATCAACAACTGTAATCATGCAGTTTACTGTCAATTAAAATTAGCTTTTAGTAACATAACAGTAAAGAAAACCATAAGACTTCACACAAGTTGACACAAGTATTTAACATGGAAACCCAATATGGGAAAAACCACCAATAACATTCTACCAAGTTTTAACTCTTCTGAAGTGATGCCCTATGAGGAGCCAACCATGTTAAAGGTTACAATAACACACTGCTAGGTGTGACCTAGTTAAAGGATTTAATCACCCTGTTAGGAGTGGCCTTGTTACAGGACTTAGAACATTCCAATCTAAATGTCACCTTGTTAGAGGATTTATACAAATGACTGTTAAGTCAACCTTGTTAAAGGATTTAACTGATACAATGGTAAGAAAGTATTCAACAGTTTGTGATCTGGTACATACAACTTACTTTGCAACTCAAATCCAATTACAGCTCTGATGTTAACTTACTAGATAGCCTCCATTTTCATTTCAATCTTCTGATCTGCTTGGAAATATGTCAAGCAATCACACATACAACACTTTGCTTCTGCCTTTTGCCTTCTCTGCTAGATCATGCCAAACAGTAAATCAACTATGCAAACTTCTTGCATACACATACATTCATCCACTCTTGCACACACAATGAATAACCCCTGAGGTTATCATATACCTCTCTGTCTAGGTCAGATAAATCTTTTGCCACTTAAACAAGATCATAGATCTTAGGTTAGGTCAGATCCAACAGATCATTCCATCTTTGCATTACATTAACATTTCATATCCCAAAAAAATCAACTAAGTCGGCGAAATATCTCAAATCTCATCAATAATCAAACTTTTGTAAGTTGGCCTTCATCACTGTTTCCTCTCAGCAATTGCAATGGTGCTAGACATTGAGCAACTTTTTGCTTGTCACAAGCAACTTTACTCAGCACAAGCAACTTTGCTCGGCCAGAACAGCCATAAAAACTATCGTTGAAAGATAAACAACTAATTACTTTGCTAGAGTGCTAACTGATCAAATACCCTTTGAATTGCCTTAACTCAACCATTCGCCTAGTCTTCTTGTTAAATCTTCTTCATCAACAATAGATATGGTACTTAAAACAGATAGCAATAGTTTGACCAGTAAAGGTTTGACATCAATGGCAAAATAACAATTGCTTGCAATGTCACTTTCCAACAATCTCCCTCTTTGGCATTGATGGAAACACAAAAATATTAAAACAATGATTTAACAAGCATAGTTACCAACCAATCCAAAAATTCATCCATGTTCCTTGATATGAATGAATCTTCATTAATGTCTTTAGCTTCATTCTGATTCTTGTCTGTAAAACATTTCTCCCTTTGTGTCTGTAATCACACTATCATCATCTGTGTCTATTCATCTATAGACTCCCTCTGAGTAGATAATCACTTCAATTTTTCAATAGTAACTTTTTCCTCTATGTAATCTTTCCCTCTTTGTAATTTCTCTTTCTCGGCAATCTCTTCCTTTACTTTTTCCTCTTTATGGGTAATCTCTCCCTCTTTGACAACAATGCCAAAGACATCAATATCTTTATCACATGAATTTTTAGTATCATGCTGATTCTGTCATCTTCAATATGACTGATTTTTCTTTTTTGTCCTTGTTCATCTTCACAACTTTAGCTAGCATCCTAAAGTGTGACTCACTGTGCATCAATGTGTCAGATTTTCTGAATGAAATATTTCATGCAACAATACCATACAGAGCTTAATTAGCTTTAGTGAGGGGAATCACCCCCAATTTACCTTGTAGATACTCATGAGCGTCCTTGGGTAGTGCTTTTGTGAATATGTCTGCTAATTTTTCTTTAGTGTTCACATAATCCAGTCTAACTTCTTTACTCTGAACTAGCTCCCTCAATTAATGATACTTGATTGCTATATGCTTTGTCTAAAAGTGCATCACAAGATTTTTTGAAATATTAATAGCACTTGTATTATCACAATATATGACAACTAGATCAGTAATTTCTTCCTTCATACCTTTCAGTAGTATCTTCAACCACACAATGTTAGAACAGTTAACTGTTGCTGCCACATACTTGGCTTCAGCTGTCGATTATGAGGTGTAGTTCTATTTCTTTCTTGTCCAGGAGATCAATTTCTTTCCTAAAATAAATTCTCCACCAGTAGTGCTTTTCCTGTCATCAACATTTCCAGCCTAGTTAGAATCAGTGTAAACTCTGAGTTCAAACTTGTCATTCTTTTTGTAGTATAGACCATAGTCCTCAGTTCCTTTCAAATATCTTAGAATTCTTTTGACTACCATCATGTGAGTTTCCTTAGGATTAGCATAAAATCTTGCTACAATCCTAATTGCTAGAGAAATATCAAGTCTACTATGTACAACATATTGTAGTTTTCCAATCATTGACCTGTAGAGTGTTAGGTTCACTTCTTTTGTGTCATCATCTTTTGTCATCTTTTGTCTAGTAGCCATGGGTGTTCTCACTGGTTTGGACTCTTCCATTCAGAAATTTTTCAGTATCTCTTTGATATATTTAGATTGAGTGATATAGATACCATTCTTCATTTGATAAATTTGTAAGCCAACAAAGAATTTTATTTCACCAA
>MU225405.1:361232-374704 GCA_018584345.1 Thuja plicata | reverse complement strand
CATAATTTGACATTTCAAATGCAGTGAGTCTACCTATCAGATTTTCCAGATTCAGATTATTGTTAGGAGTACATCTCAATTCTTGAATTGCAAAAACTCTAATAGCATATACAGGAAGTAAAGTTCTCAGTACCTTTCTCATTATGGTGTTTTCATCAATAGTTCCATTAGCCCCTCTAATGGCATTTACAACTTCTTTTACCCTACCATAGTACTGAATGATATTTTCACCTTCTTGCATTTTCTTCTTCTTGCATTTTCATCTCATCAAACTTTCCTCTTAGACTTTCTGATTTATCCCTCAGCACATTTGTGTCTCTACCATAGATAGTTGCAAGTCTAGCCCGCATCTCTTTTGCATTTATGCAGTTCTTTATATCATCAAACTTAGAATAGCTTAATGAGGAGGCGATTTCCAACATTGCTTGATTGTGCTCTTTCTTTTCTCTTAGTTATACAGCAAAAAGAGGACCAGTAGGTGGTACATAGTCATGTTCAATAATTTGCTTAGCATCATCTCCAATGCCAGCCAAATGTAGTTTCATCAAGCTCTATCATGCAGGGAAGTTATCTTTGTTCAGCTTGGGAACCTCCTTCTTATACATCTTAACCTTTCCGCTCCAAGTACCTTCAAACTATTTTTAGGAGACCAAAGCTCTGATACCAATTTCTAGAATGAATTAAGAATACTGAGAGGGTAGGGGTGAATCAGTTATCCTCAGGTCTAGATGTAGTAAATAAAAAAAATTTGTAGTTCAGATCTACTTGGCAGGAGTAGCATAAATCAACAACTTTAATCATGCAGTTTACAGTCAATTGAAATTAGCTTGTAGTAACATAACAACAAAGCAAACCATAAGCATTCACACAAGTTGACACAAGTATTTAACATGGAAACCCAATATGGGAAAAACCACTAGTAACATGCTACCAAGTTTTCACTCTTCTGAAGTGATGCCCTGTGAGGAGCCAACCCTATTAAAGGTTACAATAATACACTGCTAGGTGTGACCTGGTTAAAGGATTTAATCACCTTGTCATGAGTGGCCTTGTTACAGGACTTAGAACATTCCAATCTGAATGTCACCTTGTTAGAGGATTTATACAAATGACTGTTAAGTCAACCTTGTTAAAGGATTTAACTGATATAATGGTAAGAAAGTATTAATTAGTTTGTGATCTGGTACATATAACTTACTTTGGAATTCAGATCCAATTATAGCCTTGATGTTAACTTACTGGATACCCTGCATTGTCATTTCAATCTTCTGATCTACTTGGAAATCTGTCAAGCAATCACACATACAACACTCTGCTTCTGCCTTTTTCTTTCTCTGCTAGATCATGCCAAATAGTAAATCAAATATGCAAACTTCTTGCATACACATACATTCATCCACTCTTGCACAGATAATGAATAACCCCTGCGGTTATCATATACCTCTCTGTCTAGGTCAGATAAATCTTTTGCCGCTTAAACAAGATCGTAGATCTTAGGTTAGGTCAGATCCAATGGATAATTCCATCTTTGCATCACATTTACTTCTCCAAATTAGTCTCTAATTAAATCTTGAAACCATGCATTAATTATGATTACCCATACATTAAATGATGTGAATCAATCTTTAATTAACATTTCATATCCCAATAAAATCAACTAAGTTGGCCAAAGATCTCAAATCTCATCAATAATCAAACTTCTTAATTTAGCCTTCATCACTATTTCCTCTCGGAAATTGCAATGGTTCTCGGCATTGAGAAACTTTTTTCTCGTCACAAGCAACTTTACTCGGCACAAGCAACTTTTCTCGGCACAAGTAACTTTGCTTGGCCAGAACAGCCAAAAAAATTGTCGTTGAAAGATAAACAACTAATTACTTTGCTAGAGTGCCAACTGATCAAATACCCTTTGAATTGCCTTAACTCAACCATTCACTTGGTCTTCTTGTTAAATCTTCTTCATCAATAATAGATATGGTACTTAAAAGAGATAGCAATAGTCTCACCAATAAAGGTTTGACATCAATGACAAAATAACAATTGCTTGCAATGTCACTTTCCAACAACTCCAAGTATATGGAGAAATTTGTCAAAGGAAATCTTTGTAGGAGAAGCTTAAGAAGTAGCACCAAGAGTCATTGGTACTGGAGAACACAAGGGATATCTTAAGTTAGATAGTTCCTGACATAGATGTTGATCACAATGCCCCCATTCTAGATCAATTTTTTGTCCTCACCGAATCCATCACAATAGAGAATGTAGATGCAGAAAAGGCAATTGAGGAGCAAGCAGAACACAAGTTTCAATACAAACTAATAGAAAAGATCAGTCAAGAAGTGGTAGAAAATAAGGAAAATCTTTTAGAATTAGCAAATGAATTAGATCCAATAATTTCTAAATGTGTTTCCTTAATACAAAAGCTATGCACTCTAGAGAAATTTACATAGGATAATAATGACAAGATTGCAAAGATCAATTTCGATCTAAATGAAAGTGCACAAAGTCTAACCATAGATGGGAATGCAATTAAATTGCATTATGAGAATATCATAGAGATCAAAAGGTTGAGACAAGAACTTTGGGAAGCAAAGTCACAATTTAGAGAGGAGGTTACCAAGATACAATCTCTACTATTACCAAACCTCACACTTCTACAACAACACATAATTTCAGTAAGGAAACTTATTACAACCCCTAAGATGTCTATAGAAGACAACATCTATGACATGCATGCTTAGATCACACTGGCTCTTAAAAATTTAAAGGAGAAATGGGAGAATATGATGGAGGAAATGCAATCCTCTCACTCTCATATTTTAGATAAGCTATAGGTATACAACTTTTCCCTTACTATCAAAAAAGGGGGAAAAGGAAATGATATGTCCAGAGCATAAAGTAAAATGGGGAGAATGAAGAAAAGGAAAATATAGCACAAAGGGAAAAGGAAGAGATAGTATAAAGACTAGTTTACATACACATATACTATACTATACCGACATATGCATAGGGGGAGTCATAAAATGACTAAGGTAATATACATGGTGTACATACAAAACACTTTAGTATTTTGCACATATCAGTTTTTGATACTAATTTCAAAGGGGGAGATTGATGACATAAATTTTTTCCATTAGTATGCAAAGAGAAAATAGTTGTTATAAACCATTGGTTACACTACACCGAAAGTCAAGTTTTCAGTTCAGACCGAAATTACTAAGTAAAGGGAAAACCGATGACATAGTTTTGTAATTTAAACTGAAAGTGCAATAGGAACATGGTTAAGTGGAACCCGACATGAGAAAATTGAAAGTGGAACCTGACAATCAGAATACAGTGCAAACTGAGAGAACAGACAAAAGAAGAGACCAACAGACAGTTCAACAAAGGAATAGCGAAAGAGAGTCAAACTAACTTTAGAGAAAACTGAGCATCAAAAACCAAAAGTTAGTTGAATCCCAAGAAAAGTGGATCTGACTTCCACATCAGATAAAATAAATATATTCCATTTATAGAGTTTTGATTTTTTTTAAATCTATTTCTTCAGGAACAAGAAACATTATTGTAATTGGTTTAATCAATCTAACTGATTAAAAACATGCAAACTAGGAGATCAAGGTCAAGTTGTAAACGTTTGATCATAGAGTTAAATTTGTAATATGTAAAACTTAATTAGGTCAATCTATGTTATAAATAGATATTGTAATCATTCATTAATGATGGATGAGAGGATAATTATAGCCAACGAGCACATCTATGGATCAGACTGAGAGTTTCAAGAAGTAGAATAGAAAAATATGAATTTGGTTATCAAGAACCAAGAACAAAGGCTACCGAGCAACAGAGGTATTAATCAATCACATTAGGTGATACATTTATACATGTGATTTGTAATGGATCTATAATCAGAAATTGTTAGATTGCATACACTCAGGTCAATGAGTATTTTTGTCTACATTCTAACAAGTTTAGAAAATAGAAGAAATCCCTTCAAGAAACATGGATTTAACAATCCTATTGTAAATCTCTTAACCGAGTGCACACTAAACAGTGTTGCTAAAATATATTAATAGAGTAGACCTTAACCAGTCTCCATAGATACTCCTAACAGGGTAGATCATCAGAAGTGATCAAAATTGTAAGCCTTAACCAGCCCCTTCCAATCTGCAGATAGTGAAGTTTTTGTGGGTGTGATCCTTACCATAGTTTTTACCTTCTAACAGGGTTTTATTGTGTTACTATATCTTGTGTTATGATTCAATTACTTTCATGAATGTTTCTATGAATTTTCATATGTTTGTTAAAGGTTATGAATTGATATATCTTACACAAAGATAGTATAGAACATATGGTTGGTTATACAATTGATTACACAATGGATAAAGATTAAAAGAGATAAAAGTTTTAGAGGTAATAATTCACCCCTCCCCTCTCAGTACACACTTCCCATTATTTCCAACACTCCTGATAAGGCCAAATTATTGCCTTTATTTTGTATAATTTTAAATACTCTGTTCTAGTTTTTGACAAAACATTTGAGAGCCTAGCCAGTCAAAACTTATGATAAAGTCTAGATAGAACTGATAAACCATGGGTAGATGTTTGTGACATATTTTGCTAATATTATACATATAGTGTAGTATTTCATAAAACCACCAGAATCTATGTTCTAATATCTGAATTTAATTTGATTAAGCTTGTTGCATGAATATTTCTGCATCATAACTAACTTGACAGGAGAGAAAGAGGTTGGAGAGTGGTCGACAACATTCAAGGAAGACTATTGAGGACCAGCTACAGCGAAGTGATCATTACAGCACCAGGAAACATGGCTGCTACAATGGAGGAGCCATTATTCTAGGACATGGGGATGTAGTGTTTCTATATTACCTCTGCACTTTACTATGTTGAACTGGTCTCCCGAGCTTTATTACCCACACCATGGGCTGTTGCATTTTCATCTTCTTCACTGGCATGTTTTCAGCAAGATAGTTTCTTTTCTGTTTTGTAATAAGTGTTTGATCCTCTATATATAGGGATTGGACCGATAGTTTGAAGTTAGCTAGAAAATTTAGAGACAAATTTTTTTGGAAGAAAATTGTTATACAGCAATCTATTTCAAGTTCCATGTATTGTTTTTATGTAATGAGTTTTTGAAATACAATGAAGTAATTCTTGGTTTACATTCTGTGTTAATAGATTAGAAAAAACCAGAAAAGGGGGCCCACTTGGAAGGTGGAATAGGTTAGAATAGAATAGATTGCCTTCTAGCATTTCCAGCGTTTCCAGTATTTCAGATAGAAGTTACAATTTCTTCCTGTAGCATTGTACCTTATGAATGTTCCTGCAGCATCTGCAAGAATAGTTATAATGGATGTTCTAGGTTGAAAGTATAGGTTTAAGTAGAGTTTTCAATTTCTAGCATTCATTTCAGTAAGGAGATAAATGTATTCTTTTCCTACAGCACTAGTGTAGGTTTCTTTTATGGATTTTTTACCTTCCTGCAGCATAAGCAGAATGACTCCTTAAGGAACCTAGTGCACATATCGTGCCAACCATTTCAAGTATACGTCCCTGGGTTGAAAAGTTAAATGCACCTCATAATGGGAGAAGTATTCCTTAGATTGAATAAACCATTTCTAAGAAATGCCTTGAGCATGATTATTCCACACCTATTGTGAGGCAGTTCATTTTTGGCACCGCTGTCGGGGATGGTGTCAAGCTAGGAACATTTTTGAGTCATTTTTTCATTCCTAGTTAGTTTTTAGATTTGTATCTCTAAAAATTTATTCACAAGCATGAAGAATTCAATTGCATGCATCAAAGAGAAAGGTGACAAGATGCATATGGCAGATTTCTCCTAGTAGAGCCTGCTAATTTGAATGAGGAAGTTGAAGAAGTTGAGTTACCCTTTGAAGATGCAAGCCCCAAATTTCCTATAGCATCTTCCTCTAGAGAAGAACCACTTGATATAAGCAGCTTCTAGCCTTTTGCAGAAATCTTGGCCAGCTTTCTAGATAATTCTAGCCCAAATCCACTTATTAATAACAATCTAGTAGCTAATGCTCCTTTCTAGCAGCAACCCCATAATCAAATACCTCCAGTAATGACACACCCTACTTTCCCATTTCCTCTCCCAAGCCTTATAAACAATGCTAATCTCAAAAATATACCCACAGCTTCTCTTTCAAAGTTTTATGGTGTTATAACGGAGGATCTTGACACTTTCTTGTTTGAGTTTGACATACTCTATCGAAGCTTTGACTATAATACTGATACCCATAAGCTCAAGTTGTTTCCTGCAACACTGAAAGAGTCAGTCTTACAATGGTTCATGGGCTTAGGAGCCAATGCAATAGGTACCTGGGATGAGATGTAGACATTTTTTCTGTAGAAATATAAAGATTATTGCAAAGGCAGTGACCCAAAAGGAGATGATATCTTTAGGATGTCTCAAAAGGAGGACGAAACATTGGAGGACTGTGTTTCACGTTTTCTGTACACAATGCAAAAGAATCCCTGGCATGTACTGGTAGAGGATTCACAGAAACTAGTCTTCTTGAGAGGGGTAAATGACAACTGTCTAGAAGCATTAAACTTGATGGCTAGTGGAGACATATCCCAATCCTCTTAGGATGACCACAAGAAAATCTGTCTCAACTACTCAAGGTCAACTGTGAAGAAAGGTAGAGGATACCAGCCCACAGTCACAAAAGGGATTGGTTTGGGCATTTCAAAGTTGGAGATATCTAATTTGCTCGCAGATTTCAAGAAAGATATTATAAATGATGTAGCTACACATCTTGACACAATGACTACCAAGAAGAAGCATGTAGAAGCTGAATCACAATTGGCTGAGTACTGTCCACACTACCGCAAATAGAAGAAACACTGCAGATGTAAGTTGGTAGCAAACCTGGAAAATCAACATTTTCCAACTGACTACATGAAGATAGAAGGAGACAATGACCAAGTGCTCTTCATTGCTCAATGTTGACCATGGGCTTCACGACAAGGTATGCCACAAGATCCTCTACAATTTTCAAATTTTAACAATATTCAGTGGCAAACCAAAATTATCAAAACACTTCTTAGTACTCTCAACCTCAGTGGCAAAACCAGTAGAATAACTAATGGCCTAACTAGAAAAATAACCAATGGAAAAACCCACAAAATAACCAATGGCCAAATCAGCAAAATAACCAGTGGCCTAATCAGCAGAATCAATGGCAACCACCGCAAGGAAATTGGCAAAAAACTAATTAATGGAGGGGGCCTCCATAGTGGCCTAGCCAAAATTATGGCTGTCCACAACTACCACCTACAGTCCAACCACCTACAATAATGCCACCTCCTACAACAACTAATGCTAATCCAAAGCCAACCCAATTGCCTGCTCAACCACAGCCAAATCCAAATAGAAAACAACAGCAATAGCAAACGTACACTACTAACAATCAGTAGTGCCCTACTTATTCATTAGAGATAGCTTATATACATTTGAGGTCAGGTACCACCCTACCTACACCTAAATATCCTATTATCATGGAAGTTACAGACACTCCTGCAGCACTACTTCCAGAAGCCACACTGCCAAATACTAGCCAGCCGACTAATATACCCAGTAGAACTACTGTCCACACTTCAAATCCACCCTTTCCACATAGGCTGAACAAAGAAAAACCTATACCCCAAGAGGAGGAAACATTTGATATTATTGAGCAGCTGAAAAATATGAACATTCAAATCCCTCTGTTCCAAGCTATCAAAGATATACCTCTTTATGGAAAGGGTATTAAGGAAGCATGCCTTAAGAAGCCAAGATGGAAGAAGAAAGACCCTTAAATAGTACATGTTGTAGGGAAATTAGCAGATATCATGTTAGGAAAGGTGGTAATACCAAAGTATTCAGATCCTGGCAATCCAATAGTCAACCTGATAATAAATGGACAGACTGTGAAAAATGCTCTAGTTGATTTGGGAGCAGCAACAAATGTGATGGCTAAAGATCAATGCATAGGCTAAGCATAGAAGGCTTAAGAACAACAGCCATAGTGTTACAACTTGCTAATATTTCAACTGTTACTCTAGAGGGTCTCATAGAAGATGTGATAGTAACCTTAGATTCATGGGAGTATCCTGTTGATTTTCTTATCCTATCACCTAAAGTAAACTTTGCTGGCTACCCATTAATCTTGGGAAGACCTTGGTTAGCCACCACTGATGCCAAAATTAATTGCAGATCAGAAAGTATGAAAATTTCAAATGGTCAAGCCATAAGAAAGCTAGCCCTATACCCTCCTGCCCAACCCCAGCCAGACTTGGGAGAACCTATTTGGCCAGACTTAGGAGATGAGGAGGAAGAGTTGAATTCAATAGCCTAGCTCATGATGTTGCATAGGCAATCTTTTCTAAAGATGCAAGAGGAAGATGATGTGATACAGATCATTCTTACCAATGAATGTATTGTGGCTAAAGATGTTTCAGAAAGTTTTGTTTTACAGCTATGTACCTATGAGAACTATATGTCTCCAGCAAACCCTCAAATAATTGATCAATTACTAATAAGTGAAATAGCTAGAAGTCTAGTACCCAAAGTATTAATGGCAAAGCTAACAACAACAGTGGAACTTTCCTCTGGTCGTAACCTCCATGTAAACAAAAAGTTGTCCCAATCATAGTTGACATTGTTAACCAAGCTCCTCAGTCAGCATGAAAAAGCCTTTGCATGGGATTATGGGGATATGGCAATATCAGTGATGGAAGCTTACCACTTTGTCAACCACAGATGAGAATAAATCACGAATTGACAGAAATAGTTAAAACTGAGTTGCTGAAGTTGTTGGATGCTAGATTCATCTATCCAATCTCTGATAGCAAGTAGGTATCACCATTGGTCATTATACCTAAGAAAGGAGGTAAGTGGTGGATATGTGTGGATTACAGGGAATTAAATAATGCCACAAAGAAGGACCACTTTCCTTTACCTTTTTATTGACCAGGTCTTCGATAATTTGGCTGGAAAGAAATATTTTTCCTTTCTGGATGGATACAGTGGTTACAATTAGATAAGCATTGCCCCTAAAGATCAGGAAAAGACCATGTTCACATGCCCTTGGGGCACATATTCCTATTCAGTACTACCATTTGGATTAGGCAATGCACCTGCTACCTTTCAGAGAGCTGTGATCAGCATCTTTGCTAATATATCACATGATTGCATGGAAATCTACATGGACGACTTCACTACATTTGGTGTCACATTTGAGGAAGCTCTAAAGAACTTGGAGAAAGTAATAATTAGATGTGAGGAACATAACCCATCTCTCAACAGTTAAAAGTGCTTTCTGATGATGCAGGAAGGAGTGGTGTTGGGACATTTTATCTCCGAAGCTAGAATCTAGGTAGACCCTATGAAGATAGAGGTAATTCTCACACTCTCTATTCCTACTAAGCAAAAAGATGTCAAATATTTCCTAGGTCACACTAGTTATTATAGGAGGTTTATCCAGAACTTTAGTCAAATAGCTATTCCTCTATACAACTTACTTACCAAAGAAGCTAAATTTACTTGGACAAAAGAATGTGATGAATCCTTCCTGCAGCTCAAGTCACTTTTGACAACTGCACCAGTACTTAGGGGTCCTGACTGGACTTTGCCATTTCACATACATACAAATGCTTTAGACTATGTCATAGGTGTTGTCTTAGGAAAAAAGTCTAAAAAACTTGAAAATGCAATCTATTATATCAGTAAGAGTCTACATGGACCAGACTTAAACTATACAGTGACTGAGAAAGAATTGCTAGCAGTATTTTATGCTCTGAACAAATTTTGTCATTATGTGATTGGTTATCCTATCTTTTTTCATACTGACCATGTAGCAATTAAGTATCTCCTGAACAAACCCACCATCACAAGCAGGTTAGCAAGATGGCTTCTTCTTTTGCAGGAATTTGATATAACAATCATTGACAAGCTAGGGAAAGCAAATGTGGTAGTTGATAATCTATCCAGAATTCATCATGCTGAAGAAGATACTACTTTGATAGATGATACATTTCCAGATGAACATTTATTTCATATTTATGTCCAAAATCCATGGTATGCAGATATAGCTAATTACCTAGAAACTAATAAAATGCTAACACATTTCTCTTATAAGGATAAGAAGTTGCTTGTAGAGAAAAGCTTCCATTTCTCTTGGATTAATACCACATTATTTTACACTGGACCTGACCAAGTCATGAGGAGATGTGTGAGAGAAGATGAGACATATGACATTCTTCATGCATGTCATAATGAACCATGTGGAGGACACTTTGCAGCCAATAGAACAGCACAGAAGATTTTAACAACTGGCTACTATTGGCCTACACTTCACAAAGATGCAGCCAATTATACAATAAAGTGTGACAAATGTCAAAGAATGGGCCGACCAACAAGATCAGATGAAATGCCCTTAAACCCACAAGTGGTGGTAACACCATTTGATAAATGGGGCATGGAATTTATTGGTCCAATAGACCCTCCATCCAATGGGAAGTCATACATTATGGTGTGCACATATTACCTAACCAAATGGGTTGAAGTCAGAGCAATGAAGCATGCCAGGGATCATAAAGTTGTTGCATTTCTATATGAAGAAATTCTTACTAGAAATGGCGTGCCAAGAGAACTTGTTACTGATCAAGGTACTCAATTCACCTCCAATCTGATAACAGAGCTCATGAAGGAATTTAATATTAGACATCAGAATTCAAGCCCCTATCACCCTCAAGCCAATGGATAAGCAAAAGTTACAAATCAGGAAATAGAAGCAATCTTAACAAAGACAGTTCATTTGCATCACCGAGATTGGAGCAGTAGACTATTAGAAGCCGTCTGGGCATGTAGAACAACATGGAAGACCACCACAGGGTTTACTCTATTCGAACTGTTATATGGTAAAATAGCAATGCTACCGATTGAATTTGAACACAAAACATTAAGAACAACACTAGAGTTAAATATTGATCTTCCTGCAACACAGAGAGAGTGCTTGCTGCATCTCAATTCTTTGGATGAAATGTGCAATTCTGCCCTATAGTGTATGGAAATTGTCCAAAAGCAAAGAAAATAGTGGCATGACTCCCATATTAAGAGTAAGCAGTTCAAAGTTGGAGATTGGGCATTGTTATATGATTCCAGATTCCAAGAGATACCAAGCAAGCTGCAGACATAATGGCTAGGTCCATATAAAATAAGACATGTATTTACAAATGGAGCAGTCTAGTTGACCACAATTGACCATGTACAGTTTAAGCTACTAGTCAATGGACATAGGCTAAAGTTGCATCACCAACCATAGATGAAAGAAGACTTCCTGCAGCAATTCAACCAGCCAGTTATAAAGGATCAATAGGTAACACTTCCTATAGTAGAGGGTGTCAACCTTCTTCCTACAGCTCTTCAATAAGAATTCCATTGAAGCATGACCATAATAAAAACTTTATGTTTACATAAATTTCAAATTCTCCATTCACTTTCTACATTCTTCTTTTTCAACCCACTTCATTTCTTAATCTTCCATCCACCCACCTTCCATGTCATCATATTTTTATGCTTTCAATAAAGAGATCATGTGCTAACACATACCGACCGCCAACATCGTCATTCCACTCTCGCCAATCTTTCTTGGCACGTGCGATGATCAATTAATAGGTATGAGCTTTTTAAATTTATTTCCATTTTTAGTGCATAGATTTAATTGGTTATATCAAATATTGTAATAAATGTATCATTGCTACCTTAATCTAGTTTTGTACCTTCTACCAAGTCTGACAAGTGAGGACACTTGTCAATATTTTTTAGGGGATAGGGAAGTGTGCCAATTCTTAAAATGTCATTTCAATTTACTCATTAAGATCCTCAAATCTATACTTTGGCATTGTCTTAATTAAAATCCAGCTGCCGCATCACACAAGTGTCAAGTGTCATACCTTTATTCTGAATAAACCCCTAATTGTCTAACTAGATGTGATCCAGTATTAAAACCATTACATAACTCTCACATGAATATCTATGATTCATTTTGTTAAAGTACATTATTATTGTTCATATCAAGAATACTAGAAGAATGTGAAACAGAGTCGGTGGTTTTACAAGTAGTCTGAAATTCAAAAGAGAAGAAGGTAATTATCAAGAATAGAGCAGAGGTTGAATTTGGTAGGCACAAATGGGGGGCCAATTGCAGTGGCATGAACCAATGGTTCATGGTATTTTTCTATCTGATGTTGAGGTAGTAAGAAGATTTAATGCCTACGAATGGCTGGGATATTTCTTAAAATTGACAGAGTTTGATGAGGAAGCACCAATAGAATTTGCAAACACGTTTGATGAAGGCCAAGTGATGATAAGGGGGTTGATAGTCATTGCAATAAAGGAGTGAATAGCATAAGTATCTAGTTTTCTAGAAACAAGGGAACACTACCCCAATGCACACGATGCAAGGTTAGCCAAGGCCGAGTTCACCCTACCAGGTGACCCTCCACTGGAAAGCACTAAACAGGGGTGCAAAAGAGTGTCCATTCTACCACCATATCAGGAGTTGGCCATGCACATTATCAGGTATTTCACCTATGAAGGATGATTCTCTAATTTTCATGCACATCATTTTAAGCTGCTTAGTTATGTATGACATAATATCCCAATGAATGCACCCAATTTTTTGTTTAATATGTTGTGCATTAGTGCCGAAGAAACCTAGAAAGGGAAAGACAACTCTGTTACTCACCATGCCCTAATTAAATTACTCATAGAAAGATCTATTAGGGATGCCTCCCCTATGGCATGGGTAGATTTTGTCCATCATAAAACCCTGTAGCCTCAAATTACCCCTAATGTGCAAATTAGCCAAGATAATCCAGTTTCCCCTAACCCAGTTGCCGAGCAAATTACCTAAGGGGCAGAAATAAAAAATTTAAAAGAAAATGTGCCTTTACCCACTCACATGAGAAATATACCTACTTCCACCTGAAAAAAAGTAAAATGGAAGTTAGTAGGAGAAACTTCAGTTCCTGTAGCTAAGCCACGAAACCCTCAAGTCTCAAAAAAGAAGAAAATGAAGTCAGTTCCTGCAGCCACTACTCCTATAGCAGAGAAAAAAAAAGGGTTAGTACAAAAAAGGCCATAGAGGATGAGGAAATCCCTGTAAGAAGAAGTTCTAGGATGAGAGGGAAGACTCCTAAAGCACCCATTGAAAGCCAGACTGCTTCCCCCAAACAATTTGAGGAGGAAACTCCTATTCATATTGTTCCAGATGATTCTCCCAGCCAGTCTGAGATTCTAGACAGTCCTCAAAATCTAGATGAGGAGTGTGAAGCTGTGTCAAATGTATGTCAAAATGACCCAGGAGTTAGTCATCAGGATGTTCCAACCCATGAAAAAGAAACCCCTATAACTCACCAGCTAGCTTGCACAAGAAATGCTTTAG
>MU225405.1:334416-361164 GCA_018584345.1 Thuja plicata | reverse complement strand
AATGCTTCTCTTCCAGTTATATAATAAGCATGTGCTGACAACCACTCTATGGGGAGAAGAGAAAAAGAAATTGCAGAAAGTAATAGCAGAACAAGGAGAGGAAATTGCAGAATTAAAAGATCAGTTGACAAGACAGAAAGAGAGAATGGAACATGCCCTTAAGCTGACTGACTAGATAATTTCTTGTAGACCTCCACCTAGGGTCTATATCATCTATCTCAAAGAACAATTCCTCCTATTTCAGTTGATGATGACCCTCAAAGATGTAGAAGCAGAGTTCAAATCAGCCCAAGAATTCTATGGTTTGTACCAGACCCTTCCATCTTGGAAACACAACCTACTCTGTGAGTTGTATGTGCATAATTTTATCATCCCTATAGAGATTGAATGGAATCCCCTGCTTTACATAGGGGATATACATCTAAGGGCCCTAATGTCTTGGATGCACAACAAGGCTAACTATGATAGACAATTGGAGAATTACAGAGAACTTGAGAAAATGGAACCCCTGCCATTAAGGGCAGAAAGAAGTCAACCAGAACTATTCCTGAGGGATTGGTTCAGATTGACATATGGGAATATTAAAAAGGAAATCAGAGATAAAAATTTTAAACTCAGAGCAGATGTGTATGTAGAATACAATAGCATGTCTTATTTTGTCTTCCAAAGAGCCTTAACCGGTGCCAAAAGTAGATGGGGAAGATTATCAGAGGCATTCAAAAGATCAGAACCACATAGCCCCATTAACCTTGAAGCAGCCATACACTGGGCACCAAAATACATAGAGCTGGGTAGGCAAATCAGGTAGGAGCTCTGGCGTCCTCTCACAATGTAGCCACCCATGCTCCTTTGACCCTTGTATGACATCAACACTGCAAAGCTTGATAGGCTGCAGAAGGATCACAGAAGGGGCAGATGATAAGGCCAAATTATTGCCTTTATTGTGTATAATTTTAAATACTCTGTTCTAGTTTCTGACAAAACATTTGAGAGCCTAGCCAGTCAAAACTTGTGATAAGGTCCAGATAGAACTGATAAACCATGGGTAGATGTTTGTAACATATTTTGCTAATATTATACATATAGTGCAGTATTTCATAAAACCATCAGAATCTATGTTCTAATATCTAGATTTAATTTGATTAAGCTTGTTGCATGAATATTTCCACATCACAACTAACTTGATAGGAGAGAAAGCGGCTAGAGAGTGGTCAACAGCATTCAAGGAAGACTCTTGAGGACCAGCTATGGTGGAGTGATCATTACAGCACCAGGAAACATGGTTGCTATAATGGAGCCATTATTCCAGGATGTGGAGATGTAGTGTTTCTATATTCCCTCTGCCATTTATTATGTTGAACTGGTCTCCCAAACTTTATTACCCACACCGCAGGCTGTTACATTTCCATCTTCTTCTTTGGCATGTTTTCAGCAAGATAGTTTCTTTTCTATTTTGTAATAAGTGTTCGATCCTCTATATATAGGGATTGGACCAATAGTTTGAAGTTAGCTAGAAAAGTTAGAGACACAAGTATTTGGAAGAAAATTGTTATACAACAATCTATTTCAAGTTCCATGTATTATTTTTATGTAATGAGATTTTGAAATACAATGAAGTAATTCTTGGTTTATGTTCTGTGTTAATAGATTAGAAGAAACCAACCAAGTGGGCCCACTTGCGAGGTGGAATACGTTAGAATAGAATATATTTCCTTCCAGCATTTCCAGTATTTTAGATAGAAGTTACAATTTCTTCCTGCAGCATTGTACCTTATGAATATTCCTGCAGCATCTGCAAGAATAGTTATAATGGATGTTCTAGGTTGAAAGTATAGGTTTAAGTAGATTTTGCAATTTCTAGCATTCATTTTAGTAAGGAGATAAATGTATTCTTTTCTTGTAGCACTAGTGTAGATTTCATGTATGCATTTTTACCTTCCTGCAGCATAAGCAGAATGACTCCTTAAGAAACCTAGTGTACATATCGTGCCGACCATTTCAAGTATACGTCCCTAGGTTGACAAGTTAAGTGCACCTCATAATGGGAGAATTAGTCCTTAGATTGAATAAACCATTCCAAAGAAAGGCCTTGAGCATGATTATTCCACACCTATTGTGAGGCGGTTCAACTCTCAACTTCTTAAACTCTGTCTCCTTGATCCAAGTGGCCTTTGCATCTCCTTGTCCATGCCATTTGAGTAGATCCCTTGACTCAAGTATCTTCTTTTCTCTCTTAGGTGGTGTAGGGTTCAAGTTTAGGTCTTCCACTTCTTGTATAGCCTCAGTAAAGCTTTGTTCTAGATATAGACTAGGCCCCTTATAGAGGGACTAGATCTACAACATTTAAGACTAGAGACAAACCAATATCCTCAAGGAGCTCAACCTTGTATGCATTATTTCCAGATTTGGCCAGAATAGTACATGGCCACAATCTCCTTATTTGCAACTTGTTTGGCTCTCCCTTCTGCAGTCTTCCCTTGTTCAAATGGACCATAGAAAGATCCCCTACCTAGAATTGGACTTTCTTCTTCCTTTCATCTACCTTTTTCTTTGTCTTTGTAGTGTTCTCTATTAGATTCTTTCTTCTTGTTTCATGCACCTCTTTCATGGAGTGTACAAATTCTTCTGCATAACCACTACCCTCAGATCCATTTTTTAGTTCTCTGAGCTCAAATATCCCTCTAGGGTGTAGTCCATAAACAATTTCAAAGGGACTCTTTCCAGTGGTCCTGTTTAGAGTATCATTATATGCATACTCTGCCTATCTTCAGATTTGGTTCCAAGCTTGACCATACTCCTTAGTGAGACACCTCAATAGGTTCCCAAGGCTTCTATCAACCACCTCAATTTGACCATTTTTCTGAGGGTGATATGAAGACCCAAAGGATAGATTGGTTCCCAATTTGTGCCACAATGTCTTCCAAAAGTGAATCATGAATTTAGTATCTCTGTCTGAGACTATGCTTAAGGGTAACCCATGGATTCTCACCACTTCCTTGAAGAATAATTGTGCAATGATACAAGCATCATGCATTATCTTGCATGAGACAATATGTTCAATCTTACTAAATATTCTATATACTATGACATAGATATTGTCAAGTCCTTGCTTTGTCTTTGGGAATCCCACAACAAAATCCATGCTCAAACATTCCCAAGGTCTACTTGGAATGGGGAGAGGTTGATAAAGGTCTACATTGGAGGATGTGCCCTTGGCTTTCTGACACACTACACAAGACTGCACATACTTTCTGATATCCAAATTCATTTTAGGCCAAAATTAAAACCTCTGCACTAACTCTTGGGTCTTATTGACTCCAAAGGGACCACTAAGTGCACCATTGTGCTTCTCTTGAATCAGATTTTCCCTAATTGATCCTCTAGGGATACATAGGTGACTTCCTTTAAACAATAGATCACTTTTCATAGTATATTCAGAAAATTCACCATGGAAATGATTCTTATACTCTTTACATACCATGTATATCTTTGCAAAGTCTTCATCTTCTGCATATAAGTCTTTGAAACTCTCAATACACATGCTCTACAGTTGTACTTCTTGTACTGTCAAAAGTCTTCTACTAAGTGCATCAGCCACTTTATTCTACAATCCTTTCTTGTGCTTGATGTTGAAGGTGTAACCCTGCAAGTACTCCACACATTTCATGTGTTTGTGGCTAATCTTGTCTTGTAAATTCAAAAAGCTAAGTGCTTGATTGTCTGAATAGACCACAAATTCCTTTGGAAGTAGATAGTGCCTCCATTTCCTTAGTGCTTGGACTAGATCATATATCTCTAAGTCATAGGAAGAATACTTCCTTTTTGCATCACTAAGATTCTCACTATGGAGAGCCATTGGTCTCCCTTCTTGGCTTAGAACTGCCCTAATAGCAATATTGCTTGCATCACACTCAACTATGATAATTTTATCAAAACTTGGTAATATTAGGATGGGTTGAGTGGCAATCTTATTTTTCAATAACTCAAATCCTTGGTCAACTTTCTCATACCATACAAAATTATTTTTCATCCCACCTTTTATGGTGTCTAGAATAGGAGTACAAATAGCACTAAATTGCTTAATGAATTTCCTATAATATTGAGCTAAACCATGAAAGATTCTCACCTCTGTTGCAATTTTTGGAGTAGGCTAGTTGGAAATGGCTTCTACCTTGCTTGGATCCATCTTAAAGTAATACAAGAATGAGGTATGGTATGTTATTGAATATTTTGATGATTTTTCAGTAGAATAGATTGTGATAGAGATGCTCCAAGGTGTGCTTGCATAATTACTTATCTAGGAATTTACTTGTCCTAGCCTTCCCTAGATCCTAAGATCACATCTAGGACTTTAATATTATTTTATCTTCTAGCCTAAGACTATCCTAACACAACTCCAAGAGTTATTCTCTTTGTTCTTCACCTTGAGGGATCACTAACATTATGGGTACTTCAACTCTTCAATCTTTCTTAGATGACTCCAAGTGCAAACTCTTCAAAAAATATTCACAAGTGTTGTAGGTGGTGTATCCATCATTGAAACAACCATTTCACATCTAGATAACTCCATTGGAAAGGGACATCAAGACTTAATCAATCAAGTTCAAGATTTACTATCATTTTGGCCTAATAGGCCTAATTGGTCTACTAGCCCTAAATAGGGTGTTTTTCCCACTTAACTCCCAAAAATTACAAAGGACCTCAAAAAAAAATTCACATTCAGATACCCTTTATCAAGACCTTTAATATTTTGTAGGTCTTTGGTACCTAAGTTTCCCGTATAGTAGAATCTTGAAATGTAGGACAAATAGGGCTAATTGGGCTAGAATTATGCAGTCCACTGATTTCTACCTAGAAAACTACCTAGATGGATTGGAAAATGCCTAATATCACTTTTAGGTGTCTATAGGACTACTACCTCTATGAAATCACACTTTATTTGAAGTAGTCACTCATTCCCCTACAATTGCACATCTAATTCACTATGTCAAACCTCTAACCGGGCACTCAATGCTCACCTAGGTCATTACCTTAAAAATAGAAAATTGACCCTTTTGACCTCCTACCTACATATTTACAATGTATAGAGTCTCCCCTACCTTATTCATCCATACCCAGATGGTTTCCATGGTTGGATTCTATGGGGGATCCATGAATCTAAAAACCACACTATCTACTCCAGCAACTACAGAGTTTACAAAATAATTTACAAAAGTTAAACAAATGAAATCAAAACCACTACACTATTAAATAGAAAGTACTTATAATTGTCACTAATATGCAAAAAAAATACTAACCCTTGCAATTCAATCCATACAATAACTCATGAACATAATGCAACTCGGCTGTCACTGAAAACCAAAACTTAGAGCTTTCATTCACTTTCAAAATTACACTCTTCCACTCCACACCTCAGGAAATGATATCCTTTTTTCCCTTAATCTTCCATGCCCATGATTCTAGGCCATTATGGTAATTACCCATCATGTTTCCTTGAAATTAATCCAATTTTCCATTTGTTTTCATGCAACATTAAAAGTTGCTAAAATATTGTCAAGCAACATTGTGACAACATTACATTTTTTTGCAAAATTGTTGCTAAGGGTCTCTATTTGACCTATAATGGTATAGAAAGATTCTAGGAACCATTTTAGGCACTAATCTACCCTTCCCTAAGCCTTAAAGGATTTTAGACACATTTACACCCATTTTCCCACCTTAGGTCTAATCTAGCACTAACAACTAGAAAGAAATAAACATCTAGGATGGATTGAGCCTAGTCTAATCCACCTAGGAACACACTTGCAAGACCTTCTAAGGTAAAATTAAAACCTACTAACTTGGATAGGGTCTGTACAAGCCAAAATTGTAACAAGACTTAGGTATTTTCCTAGGTGCTCCTCCACCATCCTCCCCAAATGAAAAGATTTCAATCCACCCTTGGATTAAGTAACTTGGAATCCACTCCCAACTTCTTGAATTTAGTCTCCTTGATCCAAGTTGCCTCTGCATCTTCTTTTCCATACCACTTAATCAAGTTCTCATAATAGGTTCTCTGTATGGTCTTCATGTAGGCCCTAGATTCAAATATCTTCTCTACCTTCTTAGGTGGAGTAGGGGTTAATTTCAGGTCTTCTACCTCCTTTATGACCTTTCTAAGGATTTGGTCTAGATTTGGTGTTGGTCCTTTGTACAAGATCAAATCTACCACATTGAACACAGGAGATAAACCACTGTCTTCTAGTAGCTCCACTTTATATGCATTAGTGCCATATTAGGCCAAAATAGTACATAGGCCAATTATTATCATTTGTAGCTTATGAGGCACTCTTTTATGCAATATTGCCTTGTTTAGATGGACCATTACTAGATCCCCTATCTGGAATTGGACATCCCTTTTTCTGTCATCCACCTTGCTCTTTATCTTCTTTGTATTCTCAGTCGATGTCTTTCTTACTGTCTTATGCACTTCTTGCATAAAATGTGAAACATATTATGCATAGCCACTTCCCATGGATCCATCCTTTAATTCCTTGAGTTCAAATATTCCCCTTGGGTGTATTCCATAAACTATTTCAAAGGGGCTTTTCCATGTGGTTATGTTGACAGTGTCATTATAGCCATACTCTACGTGTCCAATGAGTTGGTCCCAAGCTTGACCATACTCCTTAGTTAAGCACCTTAGGAGGTTACCTAGACTCATATTTACCACCTCAGTTTGACCATCAATCTAAGGGTGATATGTAGATCCAAAAGACAAAATTGGTTCCTAGTTTTTTCCATAGCGTCTTCCAGAAATGGCTCATGAACTTTGTGTCTCTGTCTAATACTATACTCAATGGTAACCCATGAATTCTGACTAACTCCTTGAAGAATAGGTGAGCTATTTGACTTGCATCATGGACTGTCTTGCAGGCTACAAAATGTGCCATCTTATTGAATCTATCTACAATAACATAGATAGTGATAAAACTCTAAAAATAGCATCCTAAAATTCATGCCTAATAATTGATAACATGATGGAGTACATGAAATAGGATACAAAGATATTTTAATTTTTAATTAAAATTTGAGGGATTGAGGAAGGAAGCTTTGTGACAGGAACAATCAAAATTTTGTAAGTGAAGGTTTCAGAGATGCTGAAATTTTGACCTGCTGAAAAGATGGTGTTGACAGAGAATGAAAATGATCAAAAATTGAAAATCTAAAATAGACCCAATTCGCAAAATCCAATTTTTTTAATCTCAATAAAAATCTTATGTTCGTACAATCTATTTTGGAGTTTTGGCCAAAGCCAAATCTGAAACATAGGTAGTTATTAGTTAGTTTGTTGATTAGTTTTTTGAAAAGAAGTTTTTAAATTTTAACATAGGGTGGAGTCTCTTCACCCTAAAGGGGTGTGAAAACCATTGATCCACATATATATGTGGTGTAAAATGTAAAGAAAAAAGGGAAAAGAAAAAAATTGTATAATAGAATTTGATCACAATTGCAACATGAACTTTAATGTACTATTTTTTCAACATTAATAAAGATAAGTGCTCTTCTTTTTATTTGTGGTTATTAGTTATATGTTTTCAATTATTCTTATGGATATTCTATCTTATAGAGTGTTTTGATGACATGTAACTGATTGAATGTTTGAAGATGTTAAGTTGATCACTGAAATGCAGAAAGATGATGCAAGACATTAAATCACTTAATGGATTGTATTGTCATTGATGTCAACTTGATATAATCTAATAATTTATTGTAGACACCCAAAATCGATCAGGTGTCTTAGTATCATCAAAATTTGCAAATCTCAGCAAAATCTCATCAGAATGCTCAAAATGCTTTAAAATGGATCAAAATCATTTAAAAGGACATTTATCAATTAAAGTGGATTAAATCAAATTTAAATCAAGGGATTAATTAATCATGAAATTAAATAATTAAATTCAAGCCTAAATGGATCAATCAAATTATGCAATTGATTTTAATTAATTAATTGTATAGTTTAAATCAAAAATCAAAATGAACCTATTCCTTACATGGCTAAATTAATTAAATGATTGAACTAATTAAATTCCTAATATCTTTTCAACACAAATACAAGACCCAATGAGAATTGAGAACACACTTGCACATGGATCACTGCAATTTTGCATCTCAACCTCTCATTTACCCTTTTAAATCTCATCCACTCATTTTGTCCCACCCTTTGAGGAAAACATTTAAATTGTCCCCTTATTTGAAACCATTTGAGAGATCAAACTCAACAAAGGATTAATTCATGGTCAATTCACTCTACCCCCTACCCTTGGGATTTTACTATAAATATAGGCCATTTCTAAGCATAAGCATGTCTTAGAAAATTTGAATGCATAGCATCATCACTATAGGAAATTTGATAAAAATTGAGCATTATCTTGAGTATTTGAGAGAAAAATATGAGATTTGAGAGCATATCATGAGCATTTGAGTTCATCTTTGAAGCAAATTGAGAGAATTGAGAGCTAGATCAATCATTTTTAGCATATTTTCTCATTCTAGGATGGTCACTAGTGGAGATTAAGGGTGAGAGCTCTACTTGCAAAGCCTAGTTAGAGAACCATGAGATGTTATGAATTTTAAATGTAATTCTTTAGATTAAATTGTTTATTTCTTTCCATAGAATTGTAGTTATTGATGAGGCCAATATAAGGCCTATTTAGCTTATGGTTTCATGTGCTTTCATGTGCTTTTATGGTCTTGGACACGTATGCATGCTAATCTTTTGTAGGGAAAGGAGGATCCGTGAATAGAGAAGAAATCAACATTAAAGAATGGAGTGAGACTTCAAAGGACCAGTTGTTGTGGGGCTCATGATGACACCACTTCTCACAGGCGATTGCGGTTTTCTGCTACAGACAAAATCAAAAACTGAATAACAACCACAATGGAGTAAATCCAACAGTGGCACATTCCTGGATTCATGTGCAGTTAAATGCAGTTTGTTCCCGCATTCAATAATGTTGATCATGTATCTTAATGAGTGCCATATCCCTAATGTTGGGGGATCCTAGGTTCTAGGAGTTCTATTTTAGAATTATTGTTAAATAAGATGGAAGTCTTGGTTCCTTAGTAGGTTAGTATTACAGGAATCTGTTATGTAATCTAGCAAGAAAGAAATACAATCTTTTTTTCTGCAATTGATGTATCTTTGTTGTATGAATGAATAAATGAAACTTTCAAATCTTAGTTTCTGAGTTCTTGTTCATTCACTCTTCTGTGGGGGCCCACGTGGATGGTAAACTAAGTTTATAGTTCAGTAGGAAGTAGTTGTAAGTCATTTGAAGCATTTAGGACTCTGTTGCTCCTACAGCCACTGGTAATAGCACTGTTGGTTGTTCCTGCAGCAAAGGAAGATAAGTTAGTTTACTATTATAGTATGTTCTTATATCTGTTAGACTAAGCTGTTAATTCCATTTCCTAGTTCAGAATTCCTTTCAGCATTTTACATTCCTTAAATAGGTAATGACCCTTAGAGTGAATTTGAGTATATACTTTGTCGATGTCGTTTCAATTTTACGTTCCCTAGTTGATAATTTAAGTGAGCTCAGTATGATGTTCAACATGTGAGGATGTCTAATCCTTAATTGCAGAGGTTATAATATTGACCAGTCATTTTTGGCACCGCTGCCGGGGACAGTGTCAATCTAGTCATTTCAGAGTCATTATCTTAGATTTAGCTTAGCATTTATTTTTATGCATAGGAGAAGAGATCATCTTGGCCATTTTCTTCCTCAATATAACTAGGCCAAACCATTTGATGTCCTTAACCCTGAGCTTGAGGAGCCCTTAGTTGTGAACATTGAAGAAGAAGAATCATTTGTAAACCCATTTTCTACTGAACAAGAAACATCATCCTTTGACAAGTCACTATATTTGAATGAACTCTTTGTTGAACCTAAGTATCAGGATAATCTACCACCAAGGATGGCTCAGCCTACTTTTCCTTTCCCTATTCCTCCTCAACAAGGCAACCAAAATCTGAAGAACATACCTGCTTCCACGTTACCAAAGCTTTATGGCCTCATCACTAAAGACCCAGACACCTTCCTATTTGAGTTTGACATCCTTTGTAGGAGTTATGGCTATATGAATGATGCCCATAAACTAAATTTGTTTCCATCAACTCTTAAGGAGGCCAATCTAAGGTGGTTCATGGGGTTGGGAGCTAATTCCATAGTAAATTGGGATGCAATGAGCACTATACTCATTGCAAAGTATAAGGAGTACTGGAGGGGTCAAGTTTTAAAGGGGGATGAGATTTTTAAAATGTCATAAAAATAGGATGAGACTTTGGAGGATTATGTCTCTCGATTCAAGTTTAACTTGTAGTGTAACACGCAACACCAGCTGAATGAGGAATCCCAAAAACATCTTTTCTTGAAAGGTGTACATGAAGGAAGTATGGAGGCCTTGGACCTTATGGCTGGGGGTGACATCATGCAAAAGAACTGGGTAGATATCAATAACATTTGCATCAATTATTCAAGAGCCACTATTAAAAAGAGCAGAGGAATCTGAGACTTACCTCACAAGTCTACTAGTTCTGGAGTATCTAAGGTGGAACTTTCAAATATTTTGTCAGACTTCAAGAAAGACATCATTAATGATGTTGCTACTTAGCTGGACACCATGTAGGCTAGATGAAAGAAGGAGGATGTTGATGCTGTGTTATCTGAATATTGCCCGCATTGCCGAGAAAAGAAGAAAAGCTACAAGTGCAAGACCATTGCAAATGTGGAGTCCCAGCCAATGCCTATGGAGTTCAGAGATATAGATGAGAATGGAGAGGTTCTCTATGTCACTCAATGAAGGCCATGGGCCTAGAGACTAGGTATGCCATAAGATCCTCTCCAAACTTATAGCAATAATAATCCATGGAAGAATTTTCAAAATATGGGTCCCCACAACTTTGGTGCATATAATAATTGGCAACAACCCTAGCAGGGTTGGACACAACCTTAGAAGGGTTGGCACCTATCCCATCAGGGTTGGAAACAACCTCAGCAAGGTTGGAAACAACCCCAGTAGGGTTGGCAACAATCCCAGCAGGGTTGGCAACAGCCCAATCAGTGGTCTAACGAACCCACTCAACAAGCTTTGATGTCACCACCGCAGCAGCAGGCTATAATGCTTCCTCCTGCATCCCCTAACAATCCACCAAAGAAAACCCATCTGATAGCTTAGCCTAATCCTAATCACAATAATAAGCTGTCAGCTCAGCAATAAAGCTATGCCATTTCCATAAATAATATCCATCTCAGGTCAGGAACTACTCTTGCCTCTCCTCAAACACCTATCATCATAGAGGTTGAAGAGCCACCTTCTAAAGAAGCTAATGTACCATCTCCTCAAACCTCTCCTATAGCCAAAGATCCCCCATTTCCTCAAAGGTTATTCAACCAAGCTGAACCCATAGTCTACCCCGCATTAGCATATTTACTCAATCAGTTGAACCAGATGACAGTAAAGATACCCTTACTCGATGCAATCAAAGAAGTTCTTGTCTACACCAAGGATATTAGGGAAGCTTGTATAAAAAAACCATGTAGGAAAAAGAAGGATCCTAAGACTATTCATGTGGTAGGGTAGTTGTCTGATCTTATGCTAGAAAATTTAATTCTTCCCAAATACTCTGATCCAGGGAGTCTTGTCATTACAGTCACTACTCATGGTATGCAAGTTCAAAATGCTTTGGTCGATTTAGGTGCCTCTAGAAATATGATGACCAAGGAGGTACTACCTCAATTGAATATTTTTGGTCTTTAGGATACTCCAACCATCCTGTAGCTTGTTGATAGCTCTACTATTAAACCCGATGGAATGATAGAAGATATCATTGTTACCTTACACTCTTGGGAGTATCTAGTGGATTTTGTCATTCTCTCACCTAAAGATGATATGGGAGGATATCATTTGATCCTAGGGAGACCATGGTTGGCCACTATTTATGCCTTCATAGCCTTTAGGTCTGAAAAAATGACCATATCCAATGGTGTCCATACCAAGAACCTGACCCTATATTCCCCTGCTCAACCAATACTACAAGACGATGAGGTAGTATGGCCAGATTTAAAGGATGCTGAAACTGGAGCCAATTAAAATCACCAACTCATGGTCATAGGAAGGGATTCATTTGTAGCCTCTAGGGACAAAGATGAGATAATTTCATCGATTATCGCTAATGAATATGGCATAGATTCCCAGTTGTGTCTCCAATCTGACTATGTTTTGGAGACCATTCTGCCTGCCCCACCTGCTTCTCCATACTCACTATCCTCACACTTGATTCATTCCCTTTTACCCCATGAGATGGATTCACCACCAATTGCTTATTTGACCATGTTGGATAAAGTCATTAAAATGTAATTTAGTCTGGGAAAAGAATTGAATGTCAGCAAAGCCCTATCATTGCCACACCAGCAGGATATCCTTAAGCTGCTACAGGAAAACCAGCAGGCATTTACATGGGATTACACAGACATGAAAGGGATAGATCCTAAACTTTGTACTCATCAGATCTATATTAGTCTAGAGTATAAACTGGTAAGGCAACCATAGAGGAGAGTAATTCCTGTCCTCAGGGATATAGTCAAAACTGAGCTTTAGAAATTGTTAAATGCTGGTTTCAGCTACCCCATTTCTGATAGCCAATGGGTGTCGCCCTTAGTCATAGTACCCAAGAAGGGTGGTAAATGGTGAGTTTGTGTGGATTATCAGGAACTCAACATAGCCACTAAAACGGACCATTTTCCTCTCCCATTCATCAACCAAGTCCTTGATAATCTGGTAGGAAAGAAATATTTTTCTTTTCTGGATGGGTTCAATGGTACAACCAAATCCAAATAGCTCCAGAGGACCAGGAGAAAAATACCTTTACCTAACCATGGGGAAATTTTTCCTACTCCATCTTACCATTTGGTTTGTGCAATGCCCCAGCCACCTTCCAACATGCTATCATCAGTATATTTTTAGACATATATGTTGACTGTATGCAGATATACATGGACGACTTCACTGCTTATGGGGACACTTTTGATGAGGCACAAGCCAATATGGAAAAGGTACTTTGAAGATGTTAGGATTATAATATTTCTCACAATAGTGAGAAATGCTTTATGATGATGGAGGAAGGTGTTGTTCTAGGCCATTACATATCTTCACAGGGCATCCAGGTCGATCTGGCAAAGATTGCAATAATTAGTACTCTCTCAACTCCAGAGAAGCAAAAATATGTCAGGAGTTTTCTTAGGCATGCTAGATACTATATGTGGTTTATTAAATATTTCAGTCAGATTGCTACACCCCTTTTTAACTTGTTAAAAAGGGATTATGAGTTCTCTTGGAATTCTGCCTATGAACAATCTTTCCTGCAACTTAAGGGTGTTCTCACTAGTGCTCTAGTAATGTGAGGTCCCAATTGGGGGTTACCCTTTCATATCCATATAGACTCTTCCAACTATGCTATTGGGGTAGTGCTCAGCTAGAAAATAGATGTTGTTGAACATGCCATCTACATCATTAGTAAGAACCTGTAGGGAGGTGAATTCAATTACACTATGACCGAGAAAGAGTTGCTAGCAGTCATATATGCACTGAATAAGTTCAGGTGCTATATTACCAGATATAAGATATTTGTCCACACAGACCACTCAGCTATCAAGTACCTAATGAATAAACTAGCCATCTCCGGAAGGTTGGCTCAATGGTTGCTACTGATGCAAGAATTTGACATTACTATTGTGGATAAACCTGGGAAAGCCAATGTAGTGGCTGACTTTCTTTCTCGCTTGCATGTTCCTGATGATCCTGTAGCCATCGATGATAGTTTTTCGGATGAGAACCTCTTTCTTTTGTCAGCATAGAAACTATGGTATGCCGACATTGCCAACTATCTCACCACTGGGCGAACACTAGCACACTTCTCCTCCAAGGAACGGAAGTTGCTGGCTGAAAAAAGTTTTAATTTTTCTTGGGTTGTTGTTTTCATGTTTGATACTGGTCTAGATCAGGTTATGCACTAATGTATCCATGAAGATGAAACATATGCAATCCTTTGGGCATGTCATGATGAACCATGTGGTGCTCACTTTTCCACCAAATGGATGGCTTTCAAGATCTTAACTTTTGGGTACTATTGGTCGACTCTCCACAAGGATTCTTCTTGGTATACCAAGAAATGTGATCATTTCCAATGCATGGGAGGCCTACTAAAATTGATGAGATGCTCCTGCAGCCTCAGGTCATCATAGCTCCTTTTGACAAATGGGGTATTGACTTTATTAGGCCCATTGAGCCTTCTTCTCAGGGTAAGTCTTACATTTTGGTCTGTACTGATTATGTTACTAAATGGGCTGAGGCTAAACCAATGAAGCATCCTCAAGATAACAATGTTGCCAAGTTTTTATATGAATGCATCTTACAAGATTTGGTATTCCCTGAGAAATAGTGTCTGATCAGGGTGCTCAGTTCACTTCCAACCTCATAGCTGCCCTGATGGAAGAGTATAAGATTTGCCATGGTAATTCATATCCTTACCATCCGCAAACCAATGGCCAGGTGGAGGTTACCAATCGGGAGTCGGAAGCCATTTTGACAAAGACATTCTTTGTTCATAAGAAAGATTAGGCTACCTAGCTTCTTGAAGCACTTTGGGCCTATAGGACTACCTGGAAAACCACTACAGGGTTCTCTCTGTTCCAGCTAGTTTATGGTAAGTCTGCAATGATGCCCATAGAATTTGAGCATAAGACCTTACACACAGCATTGGAGCTCAATCTCGATCTTACTGCAGCTCAATAAGAGTTAACCTGAACAACCTTGATGAATGGTGTAAGTCTACTTTGGCTAACATAGAGTTGGTGCAGCAACAGCGGAAGCAATGGCATGACAATTTTATTAAGGACAAGACATTTATAGTCGGTGATTGGGCCCTCTTGTATGACTCTAGATACCACCATACTCCTGGTAAGTTTGAAACTCATTGGTTAGGGCCTTATGAGATTATTGTTGTTTTTCCCAATGGTGTTGTGTAGTTGTCTATTGTTGATCCTGTCCATTTCAAATTACTAGTTAATGGTCACTAGCTTAAGCTCTACCATAAACCCCAAAGCAAAGTAGAGTTCCTACAGCAATTTGACCATGATAAAATTTCCAAGCCTCCTGTAGAAAATGTATATGAGCCCCTCACTCATATTCGTTCTTTACTTTGAGCCATGTTCGCAATACCCCATAATAAATACTTTCCTTTGGGAAAGTACGTTCTCCGCAATAAATTTTGTTTCATTCCTCCTTGTCTTCCACCCATCCACATCATTATTCTCCAATGTGTCATGATGATTTCGTGCCACCACCAGTACTTTATCAGGTTCATGTGTACTTTCTTTGGCATTTACTTCCATCATTTGTTTTTCATTCACTTCACTCTTGTCACATGCGCAATTATCAGACAAATTGCCTACTTAAGTTGGGGGGGAAGAAAATCTGTGATTTTTTTTATATATCTATGTACATATTTGAATGCTATAGTTTTTAAGCTTTTTAAATGTCGTACCCTTTTACATGAATGTTTCCCAATTTAGCTTTTGCAATATGACAGCCTTGAAACTAGCAATTTATTTTGCACAAATGAAGCAAAGGTGTCTAGTATGGATGTCTGTGAGTAATTATGAATAGTTAATTTCTTGAGATATGATAGATTTGCATTCATTTTCTCATACAGTGCTTGAAAAACTCAAAACTTCAGAACTTTCCATCTTTGCAAAACCCTGCAGCTTCGCAATTTATTTTTACCTTCTCTGTGAACTTTCTTGATATAGTTTTTGTACTCTCTATGATTGTTCTGTGGCCTTCATACTCTGAGGAAATGGGTGGTGATTTGATTTGGTTTGAACCAATTATTCATGACCTTCTACTCAATAATTAGACATGTATGCCACGATTCCAAGCCAGGGGTTAGATTGATTATATTCTTAAACTTACCAGCTAGGATGAGGAGGTAGCATTGCAGTTTTTGAACACACTGCATGATGGAATGGCCACTATCAAAGGATTGAGGGTGCCATTTTCACAAGAAATCATGGCAGAAGTAATGGGGTTACCATAAGAAGGGGAAGAGTTTTTAGAAAGCTTCGACCTGGAAACAGCAAGAGCACAATTCACTCTACATTCAGACCCACCATTGGAAATTGACAAGAAATAGGGCACCAGTCGAGACATCTCTACCTAAAACTTACAAGCAGTGTGTAGTGTTTGTTATAAAGTATTTCACTTGTGAGGGATGTTAGGCCTACTTGCATGATGTTCATTTCAAATTTCTGAGCTGCCTATGATACAATAATTGGCCCATAAATGTACCCAATTTTGTGTTCAACATATTAAAAAAGAGGGCTTCATTAGTGCAAGAAGGTAAGCCGAATATTATCTCCCACCATTGTCAGATTAAGTTGATTGTTGAAAAATCATTAAGAGAATAGTCAGACATGTCATGGGAGGATTTTCTATTAGGAGAATTGGAAAAGGAAACCCTAAGGCATTTAAGGAATAGGGTTGGGTTGAAAGTCCAAATTGAACATGGGGTTTTCAAGATCATTAAGGAATTAGGAACAGGGTCTTCTTTAGTAAGAAAGTCCAGGACTTGGAACCCTATGTGTCCTCCTAAAGCTCCTACATTTGGCTCATCCCAGAGCAAGGTCAAAACAAAAATCTCTAAGAAGGAAGATTCTGAAGGAAAGGTCTCCTCCTTGTCTGATAAAACCACAACTCCTACAAGATACAGAAGGGAGAAAAGGAAACAAGCTAACTCTGGTTCTTGTAAACATGCCAAGAAGTAGGACCTTGTAGCTTAGACCACTTCTAAGAAGTGAAAGAGTGTTGATAAAAAGGAGGAAACCCCTTTAAGAAGAAGTTGTAGGTAGAAGAAGAGTATGTCCACAAATACATCCCTAGAAGGGTTAGCCATTGGTCTTGACATTCCTGAGGTAGAAGAGCCAAGAAGAGAAGAGCTAAAGGATAGTCAGCAGGAGATGCCAAGTGAATTTATTTCAACCAAGAATAAAACATCCCCTTAAGTTAGAATGGACACAGAATGCATAACAATCAAAGATGATTCCAACTCTGATGAACAATCTTGTAGATTCCAAAGGAGGGGTTCATCTTCCCGTGGACTCCATATTGTTGATGATCTCATAGAATCAGATGATGATGACATTTTAGGGGAATACTTTTCTAATGAAGAGAGTCTACCAAATTCACCTCCTACAGCAATAGAGAGGGTTTCATGTGAAGAAAGGCCTAGTGTTGATATGAGCTTTGTCGATAAGATGATGGAGTAGGTTTTGAACCAAGGATTGGACATATTGGCCACCACTGCCTAACAATGTAATAACTTTGAGTGGGCCATCATTACCTACCCAAAAACATCAGAAGATGCACCTACAAGTAATAAAAATTCAGCTAACATGCAAGCAACAGGTGAAAACCCTGATGAAGGTACTTTGCCAGATATTCCTTGCCCAGTAACTCCATTCTCTGTTATCTTTAGATTAGTCAATCAATTAGTAATGGAAAGGGAGAAATGGAGAAAACAGAAGAAAGCATTACACCAATTTATTGATCAAACTTATCAAGAAATTTTGGAAAAATAGGAGGAGGTAGAACAGCTTTGGGAGAAAATATTTAAGGTAACATCAGTTATCCCTGATCTAATGAGTTGTAGGTCTCCCTCTCCTATTTATGCTATTTTTCTTAGAGAACAGTTGTTGAATTATCAATTCACTAGCATAGTAAGGGATAAGTCTCCATTGTTGAATGAGCCCCTTGAGTTCTTTCAAGCCTTCCATAATTCTCCTGCAGCCATTCAGAATCTATTATGTAAACTCTTCCTAGACAACCTAGATGTACCCAATAATAGGAATTGGAATCATTTGCCATATGTTGGGAATATCCAGTTAAGGGCACTTATGTCATGGATACAGAATGAGATCAGTGGGGAATCCCAAGCCAAAGCCTACAAGGAGTTAAAAGACAAAATTCCTCTAGACCTATGGCCTGAAGCCAAGAATCCTAAGCCCTATTACTATGAATGGATGAAATCATCCCAGTTAGAGTCAGGAAGAAAAATCATTGATCCTCTTAGAGAGGCAGCCTTTGATGAGTATAATTAGATGGTTGAGACTGAGTTATCTGAGGCAACAAGATCAATTCAATGGCACTAGATGAACATGACCAGGGACTTGAGAAATAAAGAGCCACATTCACCTCTTAATTTCACAATGGAAAATAGGTGTGCCCCTTGGTATGTCTTAGTAGGAAGGGAAAGGAAGAGCTATTGGATGCCACTTACATTCCAACCACCCTTGCTTCTTTCCCCTTTGTTAGCCAATTAAAAATTTTTAGAGGACTACGACATCACAGGGGAACTAAAGAAGTGGAAATCACACAGGGACACCAAGGGATTTTACTGGAGCTTTGCAAAAGGAGGCATTGGGAAGAGTGCAGCTAAGGATCTTAGAATGCAGGCAATATTGAAGAATTATCTATTTGCTAGAGGACCAGAAAAAGGAAAAGTTGGGGGGAAATGATGAGGCCAATATAAGGCCTATTTAGCTTATGGTTTCATGTCCTTTCATGACTAGATTTTGAGAACTTCATAAGCTTTCATAATACTTTTTTAGACTATTTACACTTATATCTTAGAATCACTATATACATATGTGTGTGAATGTGTGTGCAACATTTTAAAAGTATGTGTGTGTGTGTGTGTGTGTGTGTGTGTGTGTGTGTGTTGCATGGTTATGTAAAGCTAAATCTATTATCTTTTTGTCCAACTCTAAGACGGGTAATTTTCCTATAGCCATGTGATAAGAGCAAGTTAGTGAAGGGACTTATTATGGATTTATGTCTTGGAAACATATGTCTTTTGCAAGGAAAGGAGGATCTACGGATAGAGAAGAAATCAACATTAAAGAATAGAGTGAGCCTTCAGGGGACCAGGTATTGTGGGGCTCATGATGAATCCACTGCTCATGGGTGATCATGGTTTTCTTTTGCAGACAAAGTCAAAAACTGAATATCAGCCACGATGGAGTAAATCCAGCAGTGGCATATTCCTAGATTCATGTGTAGTTAAATGCAGTTTGTTCCTGCATTCAATAATGTTGATCATGTATCTTAATGATTTCCATATCCCTAATGTTGGGGGATCCTAATTGCGAGGATTTTTGTTTTAGAATTATTGTTAAATAAGCTAGAAGTCCTGGTTCCTTAGTAGGTTAGTATTATGGGAATCTATTATGTAATCCAGCAAGAAAGAAATACAATCTTGTTTTTTACAATTGATGTATCTTTTTTGTATGAATGAATAAACGAAAGTTTCAATTCTTAATTTCTGAGTTCTTGTTCATTCACTCTTTCGTGGGGGCCCACGCGGAAGGTGAACTAAGTTTATAGTTCAGTATGAAGTAGTTGTAAGTCATTTGAAGCATTTAGGGCTTTGTTGCTCTTGCAACCACTGGTAATAGCACTATTGGTTGTTCCTGTAGCAAAGGTAGATAAGTTAGTTTACTATTACAGTATGTTCTTATATTTGTTAGACTAAGTTGTTAATTCCATTTCCTAGTTCAGAATTCCTTTCATCATTTTACATTCCTTAAATAGGTAATGACCCTTAGAGTGAATTAGAGCATATACTTTGTTGGTGTCATTTCAATTTTACATTCCTTGGTGGATAAATTAAGTGAGCTCAGTATGATGTTCAACGTGTGAGGATGTCCAATCTGTAATTGCAAAGGGTATAATACTGACCACTCAGTTATTTTTCCTAATTTCATGAAGGTGTATTAACTCACACATAGATATAATCAAAGTGTCAAAGACTTTAGGGAAATAGAGAGATAAAGACTATCCTTTGAGTAATGCATCAAAGACAAGCATTCACTATGTAACTTCAAACACTGACGGCTTGTGGAACCTGATGGATAGAGATCACCAAAAGTTAAGTTGCGCAAAGAAACCGACGAGTAGAATCAAAAGCATTACCGAAGACTAGAATTATAGTGTTAACCAACAAGAATAACTTTGCAGTGAAGCCAAAAGGACAGATAACCCCGACAAAGAAGCTGAGGAGAACTGGAGTGTTGAACAAAGCTATCAAAGAGTTAAAACACAAAAATTAACTGAAGTTTAGAAATGAAAAAATATCTTTCTAGCAGAGCTAAATATAGACTTAACTAGTAGTTATCATTGTTTTTATCAAGATAAAGCCACAAATAAGAAAAGGGTTTAAAGTTGTTTTGTTCAGTTGGCAAGAAGATCTCTACAAGATAAAATAGGAGTTTTCTTTAAATCAAATTGGCTAAGATTGTGGATCATGCCAAGATCAAGAAAATCAAGAACCTAGAAATGGTGATATCATGTCTATAAAGAGACAACTTAATTCATTACGAATTAAGGGGAGTGAATGAAAAAGAGGATGCTAGAGAAAAATTGATGAAGAAAAACTTCATATAGTCCTGATCAATCAAGTTGAGGAAAGAGCTAAATATTTCTGCAAACACTGAGTGACAGAGCATAGCATCACTGAGAAAAACAAAAGTGGAGAAAAGGTATTGAAAATATATATTGATCATATTGGTTTTATGAGCTTACAATAGATCTGAAAATCTACAAGTATAAGTTGTATATGTGAACAGATCATACTATTTCAATTTAACCATTGATTCAGAAAGTCTCTTAACCAATCAAGATTTAAAGATCCTTTCAATATTGAGATACATCCCAAGGAGTATCAAAAAGTTTTTTCATGAAGATAGCATGAGATTCTAGATACCATTTGACAAACTAGAAGAGTTTGGACAAGGAAGGTAGCATAGAAATGCCTGATATCAAGTGAAAAACTAATCTTTTAAATCCTCTAACAAGGTAACACCTAAAAGTGTATTTGTAACCTATAACAGGGTTGGCTCTTCACTAAGCTCACTTCAGAAGAGTGAAAATTTTGGGTTACCGGTCCCAAGTGGTTTTTCTTTTAACAGGGTTTCCATGTTAAAAAATCCATGTGTCAATGTGTTTATGAGTCATTACTTTAGTGTTTTGCAATTACACATAGATAATCTGGATTGATCGGTATACTCTAAGTAATTTATTATTTTTGGTAAATTGAAAGACTGCTATTTGGTAAAAATTTAGAATAAGGTTTAACAAAGAATTCCAAGCAGTAGTAATTTGATAAGTATATTTGAAGGCATTCATCTTATAGGACTAAAGATAACTAAAGGCTTAATATTGTGGTACAAAGTTTTTGTGTTGATTAATTAGAATATTTTTGAGGCCACTGATTCACCCCCCTCTCAGTTATTACTAATAATTGGTATCAGATCTTGTGTGCTTAGAAAGGGAGTTTAATAGCTCAAGAAAAAGATGACAAGATGAACAGACGAGATGTGCCCAAGTTGAATAAAGACAATTTTGCTTCATGGAAAAGTAGAATAAGACTCCACCTATCAGGTATTGGTAATGATGTTACTCAACACTTTGATACTGAATATGTGTTGCCTACAGGACCTCACACTCTTGAGAAATTAAGAGAAAAGCATGAATATAATTGCATGATGATAGAACTTTCTTCATCACTCTCAGATGTTGAGTTTGAAGATGTCAAAACCTGCACCTCTACAAAGAAAATGTGTGATAAGTTGAAGCTGGTACATGGAGGAGATGCTAATGTACTAAGAGACAAGGTAGAAAGCCTAAGAGGGAGGTTTGATGACCTAAGGATAAAAGAAGGAGAAAATATCACTGAGTATAGCTGCAGAATCAAAGAGGTAGTCAATGATATCTGAGAAGTTGGAGGTGTAATTGAAGAGGAGACAGTGGTAAGTAAAATATAAAGAACCTTACTACCTATATATGCTATTAGATTTTTTTATATTCAAGAAATGAGAGCAGTTGCAAATAATACATTTACTCTAGATAGTCTGATTGGTAGAATGATTTCATTTGAGATAAATAACTTTGATAATAGTGTCTTTCCATCTATAGAATTTGTATTCAAATCTTCTTTGAAAATAAGTAATTCTAGTCATATACATGCTATTAGAAATGATATTGAAAGTGATAATGAGGATCAAGGACCTGATGAGATTGAAGCACTAATGGAAAGAAGATTGAAGAGAGGCAAAGGTATATCCAAAGGTAAATTACCACTTGTATGTTTCAATTGTAAAGAGGATGGACACTTTGCTGCAAGATGTCCAAACAGAAGAAAAGATGGCAGAAGTAATGACAGTTCATATGAGAAGAAGTTTGATAGAGGTGATAACAGAGATTACCAAAGCAACCGACAATCTGACAAAAGAGATACCCGAGACTACAAGGAAAAAGGGAAGAAAGCTTGTTATCTAGCTGTAAACATAGCTGATGACACTGACACCAAATCAGAAGAAGACATTGAGATGGTATTTGTAGCCATGAAGTATGATTTAGATAAAGAAGGAGAAAGGTATGTAGAAACTGCACTCATATCTAAAGTTAGTAAGAATGATGTATGGATCATAGATAGTGGTTGCACTCACCATATGACCAATGATAAACAAAAGTTTGAGACTTTTGAATACTATAATGGTGGTTGAGTAAGAATGGGAAATGATACACCTTATCAAGTTGAAGGTAAAGGAACCATAATGTTGAATAACCTGATCAAATGTGAAAATGATTACTAGGTTAAAGGACTGAATTATAATATGTTAAGTGTTTCACAACTAAATAATATAGGTCACCAAGTGGCATTTGAAAATAAGAAGGCAAAGATATTCAATGAATCAAGAAGGTTGATCGGAACTGGTGAGCACACAAAAGGTAACCTTTTCTATCTTGATGACATTAACACCACTTTTTAAATGGCTAGAAATGAAGACATATGGTTGTGGCACAAAAGATTGTGTCATGTGAATTTTGACAATATGAATGAAGAAATAGAACAGATTAAGAAGAACAATACATGGAAACTAGTACCAATACCAGATGACAAGGATGTCATCAGTGCCAAATGGATATTCAGAAACAAGCTAAATGAGAATGGATAAGTCACAAGAAATAAACCAAGGTTAGTATGCAAGGGATATGCACAATAAGAATGTATTGATTATGGAGAAACCTTTGCACCCATTTTTGGACTAGAAGGAGTTAGAATCTTACTTTCTTATGTTTAATTCAAAGGATTCAAGGTATACCAGATGGACGTCAAATCTTCATTTCTAAATGGAATACTTGAAGAAGAAGTATACATTGAACAACCAGAAGGGTTTGTTGATCCAGACAAGAGAAACATGGTATGTAGACTACATAAATCCTTGTATGGATTGAAACAAGAACCTAGAGCCTGGTATGAAATACTTCACTCCTATCTCATTAGCATTAAATTTGTAAGAAAAAGTGAAAATAGCAACCTGTACTTAAAAGAAGATACTGATGGTAATATTTTGATTATTGAAATTGATATCATTTTTGGGGGAACTGAAATGTTATGCAAATCCTTTGCTAATGAAATTAGAAAAGAGTTTGAAATGTCTATGTTTGGGGAGATCAAATTCTTTCTTGGTATATAGATTCTTCAACAAGATGCAGGAATATATATCACTTAGTCCAAATACATCAAGGAAGTGTTGAAGATATTCAAGATGGAAGATTCCAAACCAGTTGCAACACCTATGGCTACTAGATGTAAGCTGACAAAAGAAGACAAATCAAATGAGGTAAATCAAACCTTGTATAGATCAATTAATGATAAACTAATGCATGTTTTTCATACTAGACCAGATATAGCACATGCAGTTGGAATAGTTGCAAGATTCTCTGCTAATCCCAAAGAATCACATATGACTTCTATCAAGAGAATTTTGAGATATCTAAAGAACACTGAGGAATACGGCTTATGGTATAAAAGAGAAGGAAAATTTGAGCTACAAACCTATACAGATGTTGATTGGGCTGGAAACATTGATGACCAAAAGAGCACAACTGGAGGAAAATTCTTCATGGGTGACATACTTGTCACATGGATCACCATGAAGTAAGGATGCATCTCTCAGTCTACTGTAGAAGCATAGTATGTGGATGCTACTACAAATTTCTCCAATAATGCATGCATCAAACAATTGCTAGAAGGTATGAATATGAAGATTCTTGTACCAGTAATTATCTACTGTGATAATACTAGTGCAATTAACATTTCTAAGAATCCAGTCATGCATGCTAAAACTAAGCATATTGAAATCAAGTATCACTATCTAAGAGAACAAGTGAAAGAAAAGGAGGTGATACTTCAATATGTTCAATCAAAGGAACAATTAGCTGATATATTCACAAGCCATTATCGAAAGATACATTTGAGTACCTGAGACAAAGGCTAGGGGTCTAACCCTTGTCTATCAGTTAGTAAGCTGACTAGGAGGATGCATCAGCCTAAACATAATCTAAAGATCATTCATTTTGATGCAAACCCTGAAATGAATAGCAACAGATACATCTATACACAGTAAGGTACAAATCTGCACCAAATACCATAGACATTGTATTGTTGATGGATAGGGAAATTCAAGGAATATATTATATAAAGGGATGAAAGATGATATATTTTGTTTGGCATTATTGTCAAAGGGAGAGATTATCTCATTATCATAAGAGAGATATATCAGGGATCACAAGGGAGAGACTATCTCATTATCAGAAAAGGATTATATCATTATCCGTGAAGAGAAGTTCCTAAGAATCAAAAGGAAGAGTTAATCAATATTCTAAGGGAGATATTGATTACATATGAAATATCCATCTAAGGGAGATAAGTAACAAAGGGAGAGAGTTCATACAGAGAGAGAGAGAGAGAGAGAGAGAGAGAGAGAGATTGTTGTCAAAGGAAAAAGAGATTATCAAGAAGAGGATTAGTCAAGGCAGTGCACGTATTAGAATAGAGAAAGAAGATGCTACATCTATCTAGTAAAGGGATTGAAGATTGAAGACAACCACTCTGCAAGAAACAAATCTAAGCTATTTAGGCTTACCAAGTGCCAAACATTTGTAATAGTTACAATAGGAAAGATTGATGAAATTGTTATATTTCATATTTTATTAGTAATAGTATAGTATGATAATGTATTGTGTTGCCATCAATACCAAAGGGAGAGATTGATGACATGTAACTTATTGAATGTTTTAAGATATTAAGTTGATCACCAAAATGTAGAAAGATAATGCAAGACATTAAATTAGTTAATGGATTGTATTGTCATTGATGTCAACTTGACATAATCTAATTGGTTATAATCAAAGTGTCAAATTTTTTTAGATAAATAGAGAGATAAAGATTATGCTTTCAGTAATGCATAAAAGACAAGCATTCACTATGTAACATCAAACATTGACGGCTTGTGGAACCTGATGGATAGAGATGACTGAAATTAAAGTTACAGTGATGCCCGAGCAAAGAAACCAAGGAGCAGAATCACAAGCATTACCGATGGCTAGAATTACAGTGTTAACCGACAAGCATAACTTTGCAGTGAAGTCCGAACGATAGACACTCCCAATGGAGAGGCCAGGGAGAAATGGAGTGTTGACCAAAGCCATCAAAGTGTTAAAACGCCGAAATTAACTGAAGTTCAAAAATGAAAAAATATCTAGCTAGCAGAGCTAAATATAGACTTAACTGGCATTTATAATTGTTTTTATCGACAAGATAAAGCCAGAGATAAGTAAAGGATTTAAATTTGTTTTGTCCAGTTGGCAAGAATATCTCTATGAGATAAAATATGGGTTTTTGTTTAAATCAAATTGGCTAAGATTTTGGATCATGCCAAGATCAAGAAAATCAAGAACCTAGAAACGGTGATATCATGTCTATAAAGAGACAACTTAATTCATTACGAGTTAAGGGGAGTGAATGAAAAAGAGTATGGTAGAGAGAAACTGATGAAGAACAAATTCATACAGTCCTGATCAATCAACCTGAAGAAAGAGCTAAAGATTTCTGCAAACACCGAGCAACAGAGCATAGCATCACCGAGTAGAACAAAAGTGGAGCAAAGGTATTGAAAAGATATATTGATTAGATTGGTTTTATGAGATTACAATAGATATGAAAATTTGCCAGTATAAGTTGTATATGTGAACAGATCATAGTGTTTCAATTTAACCATTGATTCAAAAATTCTCTTAACTGAGCAGGATTTAAGGATCCTTTCTATATTGAGATACATCGCAAGGAGTATCAAAAAGTTTGTTCAAGAAGATAGCATGAGATGCTAGATACCATTTGAAAAATGAGAAGATTTTGGACAAGGAAGGTAGCATAGAAATTCTTGATATCAAGTGACAAACTAATCTTTTAAATCCTCTAACAAGGTCACACCTAACAGTGTGTTTGTAACCTTTAACAAGGTTGGCTCTTCACCGAGCTCACTTTAGAAGAGTTAAAATTTTGGGTTACCGGTCCCAAGAGGTTTTTCCCTTAACAGGGTTTCCACGTTAAAAATCCATGTGTCAATGTGTTTATGAGTCATTACTTTAGTGTTTTTCATTACACATAGCTAATATGGATTGTAATGTCCCCATTTTAGAGGTAGTTTGATTTAATTAATCTAATTAATTAAGTTGTCCAAAATAATGATTATTTTATGAGGATGACTAATTGATTATTTTAATTAAATTAAAAAGTGGTATTAA
>MU225405.1:314070-329807 GCA_018584345.1 Thuja plicata | reverse complement strand
GGAACTCATGTGAAGGAAAGTGCATTTCATTCTTAGCTCATTGTTAGATCATTTGGCATTCATTATTAAACATTTGCATCACCCACTTTCAGTCAAAGGGCAAACCTTGCAAACTGAAATATTATAAAAGTCATATACCCATTGTATGCCAATTGTTTGACATAATGTTGAGTGGCTGAAGATGAATAATTTACATATAGAAATAATTGAAATGCATTTTAAATGATAAAAAGGAGGTTGTATATGCATCTAGATGATATTTTAGACATTAAAGTGTTGAATTGTAATCTTTTGAAGTCTCCTTTCAACATTTATCAAGCATACAATCAGTCTGATAACTCAAACTAGCAAGTCAGAAGTTTGCATGTGAATTGTTAAACAAAATTCCTTGAGCTTTCAATTAGCATTTTGAGGGCAGACTTGAGCAGGGTCATTACATGGATTGATCGGTGTACTCTAAGTAATTTAATTTTTTTCGATAAATTGAAAGACTACTTTTCAGTAACATAAAGAATAAGGTTTAACAAAGCATTTCGAGCAGCAGTAATTTGATAAGTATATTTAAAGACATTCATCTTATAGGACTGAAGATAACTAGAGGCTTAATATTGTGGCACTAAGTTTTTGGGTTGATTAATTGGAATATTTTTGAGGCCACTGATTCACCCNTTCCCCCCCCCCCCCCCCCCCCTCTTAGTTATTACTAACATGTTTCATTGGGTTAAATTCCTTGAAGGTTATAAGTCAAAATCAATATACAGTTTGAATATCAACTGAAAGATCTGTGAATCTTCCTTTGTTGGTTTGAAAGTATATTAGATGAAGAAAGATGTCTAAATTACACAATATATATATATCAAGGAGATACTAAAGACATTTGGCAATAAGGACTCCAGATGTATAAGTACTCCTATGGCTATTGGACATAAAGTATCAAAGATTGGTGAGATGGCTGAAGTGAATCAAACCCTGTATAGATCAATGATTGGAAAACTACAATATGTTTTCCACAGTAGACTAGATATTTCATTGGTAGTTGGGATTGTTGTGAGATTTTATACAAATCCTTAAGATAGTCACTTAATGGAAGTTATAAGGATTCTAATATATTTGAAGGGAACAAAAGACTGTGGGTTGTATTACAAGAAGCATGAGAAGTTTGAACTGAAATTTTACACAGATGCGGATTGGGAAGGTAATGTTGATGAAAAAAGGAGCACAAGTGGAGGTGCATTATTTTTAAGAAAGAGATTATTCTCTTGGAAAAGCAAGAAACAAAATTGTATTCCTCAATCCATAGCAGAGGCTGAATGTGTTGCATCACTAGTGAATTGTTCAAACATAGTGTGGACCAAGCAATTGTTGAAATGTATGAAGGAAGAAATTACAGACCCAGTTGTTAATTTTTGTGATAACACTAGTTTTATTAACATTTGAAAGAACCTTTTGATGCATACAAAAACCAAGCATATTGCTATCAAGTATCATTACTTGAGAGAGTTGGTACAAGACAAAGAAGTAAGACTTGAGTATGTTAATACAAAGGAACAGTTGGTAGATATATTTACTAAAGCTTTACCTAAGGATGCTCATGAATATCTAAGAGGAAAATTAGGGGTGATTCCCCTATTTGAGGCTAACTTAGATCACATGGAGTGTTTGCATCAAATGTATTACATAGAATATTTGACAGATTGATGCAAAAGGTGGTCACATTTTAGGAAGTCACCTAAATCTATGAAGTGATAAGAAAAATATGTTGATTAGTCATAAGTAAGATGATAGAGGGAGCATTCAATTCAGAAACCTGACACAGATATATCTACCTATTGAAGATGTATGTCTTTGGAATTTTTATCAAAGAGGGAGATATACATAAGATAAATAGGTAAGGGAGATATACATAAGGAAGAAATAAATAATGAGGGAGATAAGCTACAAAAATAAATTTATCCAAGAGGCAAAAAATATTTGTATTGGAGAGAATCAAAATGAAGCTAAGGACATTAATGAAAATCTATTTATAGAAAATACTTTTTGGATTGTTTGGGAACCTTTCATATGTTGTTTGTTTGCATGTATTTTCCATCAATGCCAAAGAGGTGAATTGTTGGAAACTACAATTGAAACAATTGTTATATTTCCATTGATGTCGAACCTTAACTGGTAAGACAATTGCTATCTTCTAAAGTGCCATATCAATTGATTGATGAAGAAGAGAGAGATAACAAGAAGACCTGATGAATGGTTGAGTTATGTGAAATTTCAATGGGTACTTGATGAGATAGCACCTTGAAAAGGTAATATATTGTTTATCTTAAGTCTAAGTGAAGTTTGGATGACTAGAATATTAGTCTTGACCAAGTAATAGAGAAGAAGATTAAAGAACATAAGTTCAGAATAGTTTGTGCTGAGTAATGCTGAGTGATGCGAGTGTCGACTGAGTGCTAGTATATGCCAAGAAAATTTTATTGTTGACCGAGCATCAGTATGTGTCAAGTGTCAGAGAATTACTGAGTTACACAGAGATGACCAAGCGGTAGTGCACAGTATTGACCGAGTGACAATATTATGACAGTTTGAGAAATATTTGAGATCCCAGCTGACATAGTTTATTTTCTTGGGATATGTGAAGTGTATTTGACACAAGGATGATTGTTGTGGAGAATTAAATGAGCATTTAATTTATGTTTAACCATTTTTATGTATGGATTCAAGATGGAGTTTTAGGATGTATTCTAAAATGTAGATGGAAACAAAATGATAGAAGGATTCATTAGATCTGACCTAAACCTAAGAGAGCAGTATAGGACTACACAGTGGTGATTTCTTGAAGGATTTCCAAGAAGATCAGAGATGGATATGACATTGAAGGCCATTCTATGAATTAGAATGAGGTATAATTGGATATGCATTTGCAAAGTGATTTGTATGTTTAAAATCACAATTTTCCATTACTTTCTAACCATTGTATCAGTTGCAAAATCCTTTTAAACAAGGTTGACCTAATAGTCATATTTTTAAATCCTTTAATCAAGGTGACATTATAATGGAATGGTCTAAGCCCTCTAACAAGGCTCACTTTTAATAGGGTGATTAAATCCTTTAATCAAGTCACATTTAATAGTGTGTATAGTAACCTTTAACTGGGTTGGCTTTTCATAGAGCTCACTTCAGAAGAGTGAAAAATTAGTAGCATGTTACTGGTGGTTTTTCCTATATTGGGTTTCCACGTTAAATCCTGGTGTCACACTTGTGTGAATTTTGTTTGATGTGTTGTATCGTTAAGATTTTTATATTTTGCAAGATGATTACATTAGGACAGTATAGTGCAAGTTTATATTGTTGGTCATATGCTATAGAGATCGAGTGGATAAAAATGTGGATCTAAGTTGGTTGAAGTGTTTGAAATTTTAATTGGTACATCTGGACCTTGGGTAACTGATTCACCCCCCACCCTCTTAATTATTCTAAATCATTATAATAGATCCCCACTGTGATTTTTCCCTTAACCGAGTTTCCATGTCAAAAATCTTAGTTTTATATGTTGATTATTGTGTTATGTTCTTGCATTCATGTTTATCACTCATATCTGAGACTAAGCTTATAATTTGGTTAATGATTTGGAGTTTTGGGTTACAATTGATTCAACCCCTCCCCTCCCTCTCAGTTGTATGTCTTGCCTTAATTCTAACAAGGTTTGTACGATCAACTGTAAGAAAATCACTATCTTTCCTATATGTCCTAAAGATCTAAATCAAAAGTGATTTAATTAGGCATCAATGATCTTGGGAAATGCCCCAAAATGGATGGAATGAGTCCAAAACAATTTTGAAATGATTAGGGAGAGAATAGGATAGATTTTAATTGATTTAGGATCATTTGATATGGTTTAGGATCTAATAGTATCAGTTTAGGATGATTTAGGATCGATCAAAATGGATTAATTCGCCCAAGAGGAAAAAAATATAAGAAAATAATTGAACAATTTGCAATATTCAATTATCAACAAAAGACACAATGTTGTCATATAATAAAAATCATATGCACAACATAGAGGAATAATTAGAGCGCAAAACAATGTTTCAGTTATAATGCCAAAAATGTTAAAACACGTAGACTAGCAGGCTCAAACCATTTTTTAGCATCTATAATGAAAAATTTACTTTGGTAACAAACATTAAGGGCATTCAAGATTATTTGACTAAAGGGGGAAATATTTACAAGTCATGTATGTCAACTTCCAAATTTTTTTAAGGAATTGAGAAGCAAATAAAGGAGTCTAAACAAAAGTTGGAGAAAATATCTCAATCATTTTATCCTTTTGGTGCTTCTACATCTAAACCATAAGGTCAATTAATCCCTCTACTTAAAAATATAAAAGGTTTGGAGAAAGGAAAAGATAAAATTGTTGCAAGAGTGGGAGAAGTCATAAGTTTGATTGCCCCCAAACTTCTGAGATTGTTTAGTGCAGTGAAGGAGGCACAAGTTCTTGGAAAGAGACACTAATGAAGAGATTTATGTTTTCATTTATGGAAACTACACATATTTGAGATGATTTGGTAACACAATTTTGAGATATCGAAGGTCAGATAGTAAAATTGGTTAAGTAAAGACTTACTAGCACAGTCATATAGTTTTGGTATTTAGATCAGTATGGACATATGTGATAGAATTTTGATGTACGATTAAGAGCGATGATTCACAAGACATATATATCTATGTTTATGATCAAAAATTTTGATGTTAAGATTTGATGGAGTTATGATTTGTTTATTATCAGGTTAACAAAGAATAATGACAGAGACTGAGACAGTTGTTCACTAGATCGTGCAGTGATCCTATTGGATTGTCCTATTGGATCGATGGTATAATTGATTTTATTGATTGAGGAGTTAGAGCCAACATGGTACATGATGTACACGTTATGATTTGGGTTAGCATGGATATTTGATAAGGTATTTGGCCGACACACTACACACTACTTTTTATGTTCTTATGGATGACAGTGTTAAGGAATAAGTTGATATATAAGATCGAGTTTTTGAGACGGATCATATGGATAGTGATAGATATTGTGATGCAAAGGTTAAGGCATGTGATATACTACTAAAGTAACATCATTCAAAATTTTTTATATCAGTTGATTATTTGTACACTTCACTGGAAGTGAGCCTTGTTGGAATTTCTATAATTGAGCATTGAGATCTATGTTATAAGCCCGAATTCATGTGCATTATCTTCTTATATAATCTCACCCTTAATCAGGTATTTTATTTATGTACAAGTAAAAAATACTATGGGTTTCATCCCCACCGTGGTTTTTCCCCTTATAGGGTTTCCATGATAACAATTATGGTGTTATGATGTTATGGTTGTTGTATTATGTTTTGCTTTCAGTTGCGTTGATTTCACTGATACGCAAATTGTAGTTGAATGTTAAATTTTATGGAAGACTAATTCACCTGACCTCTCAGTGTTATTCAATCCTAACAATAATTATCAAATATTTTGTCCTTGTAAGAAATCTATTTGCTTAAGGAAGATCCTGATGATAGATTTGACAGTTTCTAGCAATGTAGAGAAGAAACTTTTGGTTGTGCTTGATGATCTTGACAAAGCAAATAATCATAATTCAGAGATGGAGAGAAAGCTTAATGATACAGAGCATCCTGTAAAAAATTTCAATAACTATGATCTTGATGATCCAATCTTCATTTTATCATTAAAATAATTTAATAGAGGCAAATCTTTCACAAGATCAATTAACAAAATGTTTCTTTGGTTCTTTTAACAAAAAAACTTCAAAACTGTCACACATATCTATCCTAAAATATTTTATTCATAACTTTTGAAAAAGATATCATATTGAAAATCCCTTTGGTTTACATTTAGATAATTAGGTTCCTCAAAACATATCCCAAAATTAGCCAAATCCAATCTTTCCATAAAACATTATGAGCTTTGTATCAAGACCCATTTTCCTGTCATAAAACAGAAACACTTCTCTCCCAATCCGTCTAGGGAATCACATATATTTCACAAAACAAATATATTTTACATAAGACCAAATCCATTTGAAACTTATATGAATATAGTTTCCAAAAATTTAAGAAAAATATTTTTCCCATTGTTAAATCATGAGATAATGAGAAATCCTTGAGTACCACTCCATTACAAACTGTTTAAAACCAGTTCTTACCAAAAACACTCAAACTTTCACAAATATTCATAAAAATAACTAATACCAAATGTAAATAAAAGATTATTAATATATATTTCTTATTAATTCAACAATAAATTAATATTAATCCATATGTGTCTATACCAAACAGTACAACATGACTATCCTCAGGAATTCTGGAAACGACAAACAATAACTTTCCCCAAAACGTGCATAACTTATTCATTTTTTAATGAAATTGAACCAAACCAAAAGGGTGAGAAGAATAATTAATTATAATATCAATAAATCATAAATATATCGGTTTTCTATTCTGTACATGTCCATAAAAACCCTGGAAACAACAACATAATAGAAAATGCCAATCAAAATGCAAGTTTAAAACAAACCAATTTGTTCCCAAAACTTTCTCTTCCTTCTCTATTCTTCCAATAATTATTTAGTTTGACTAATAAAACATATTTATAGATATTTTGGTATTTATAAACTACCCAACCACCCTTATAACCTTTAATATTCCCTAAATTACAACTTTAATGCATTTTTGCATTGTTTCTTTTTTGCAACTTTCTATGTATTTTGACAACTTTTGTGACACTTTATAAAAAATGACTCCACACTTTGTAAAATCACCCTAGAAATGTCCAAATAATATATTTAATACCTTTTAAATACTTTCTATCTTTTTCATGGCCTTTTATGCAATTTTGACCTTTTGACCAAACTAGGTTCTAAATGGACAACTATGAAAAAACTTTACAAAAATGGCTCATTAGTCTTACATTATGATTCAATGGACTCACAATAATATGAATACATAATGGATGAATTAACTAAATTCAAAATGTTAATTATCCTCATTTTTAAATCCTTGTTCCCAGGTGCTCCTACACCATACTCCCATCCTTCAAAAGTTTCCAAGTCCCTTGGAAACATGGAACCAATAACCTACAAGAAACATTATACCAAAACCTTCTCATTTGTCTTCATTTACCTCTTTCTCTTTATGCCTCTTCTCTCATAAAATTTCCTTTCAATGACATAGGACTATCCTTTCAATCTTCTTCTCTAATGCCCCTAATCAATGGAGCATCAATGGTCGCAACTCAAAGGTTCCAAAAAAATCCACCACACTTCTTGCTGCTACACAACTACCAAAATACTGCCATCTTACCCATCGAAGACCCTGGAAGATGCACTACCACCCTCCCTTAATGGCTTCTCTCTTTGAACCTTCTACCCAAATTCATCTTGATGGAGACAATATCAAGACCCCTTCTTAGGTCTTCCACACACACCTTCATAAACTTCCTTACTTTCGCTTTGATGGATAATAACCCTGCAACCAAAATAAGTACACAAACCACAAACAACCAACTCAGATCTTTTGCTAGGCTCTAATACCAATTGATCCAAAGAATCCTGTAAAAAATCTCAAAAACTAGGATCTTGATGATCCAATCTTCATTTTATCATTAAAATAATTGAATAGAGGAAAATATTTCACAAGATCAATCATCAAAATGTTTCTTTGGTTCTTTTAGCAAACAACTTCAAAACTATCACACATATCTATCCTGCAATGTTTTATTCATAACTTTTGAACCAGATATCATATTTAAAATCCCTTTGGTGGAAATATATATGATTAGTTTCCTCAAAAAATATTAAAAAATTAGCCAAATCCAATCTTTCAATAAAACATTTAGATCTTTGTACCGAGACCCATTTTCCTGTCATAAAACAGAAACACTTCTCTCCCAATCCGCCTAGTGAATCACATATATTTCACCAAACAAATCCATTTTACATAATAAAAAATCCATTTGAAACCTATATAAATATAGTTTCCAAAAATTTAAGAAACATATTTTTCCATTGTTAAATCATGACATAATAAGAAATCATTGACTGCCACTCCATTGCAAACCGTTTAAAACTAGTTCTTAACAAAAACACTCCAACTTTCATAAATATTCTTCAAAATAAATAAGACAAAAGGTAAATGCAAGAGAATTTATATATGTTTATAATGAATCCAACTATAAATTAAGAGTAGTCCATATGTGTATGTACCAAATAGTACAACATGACTATTCTGAGGAATCTTGGAAACTGAAAACAATAACTTTCCCCAAAACGTTCATAACTTATTAATTTTTTAATGAAATTGAACCAAACCAAAAGGATGAGAAGAATAATTAATTATAATATAAATTTATCATAAATATATAGGGTTTCTAGGTCATGCATGTCTATACAAATCCTGGAAATAGTAACATAATAGAAAACACCAATCAAAATGCAAGTTTAAAACAAACTAATTTGTTCCCAAAACTTTCTCTTCCTTCTCTATTCTTCCAATCATGATTTGATTCGAACAATAAAACATATTTATATATATTTTGGTAGTTATAAACTACCCAACCACCCTTATAACCTTTCATATTCCCTTTTACAACTTTAATGCATTTTTGCATTATTTTTTTTTTGCAACTTTCTATGCATTTTGACAAATTTTGTGACACTTTATAAAAATGACTCCACACTTTGTAAAACCACCCTATACATGTCCAAATAATATATTTAATACTTTTTACATACTTTCTAGCCTTTTCATGGCCTTTTATGCAATTTTGACCTTCTGACCAAACTAGGTTCTAAATGGACAACTATGAAAAAACTTTACAAAAATGGCTCATTAGCCTTACCTTATGATTAAATGGACTCAAAATAATATGAATACATAATGGATGACTTAATTACATTAAAAATTTTAATTATCCTCCTTTGTATATCCTTGTGCCCAGATGCTCCTGCGCCACTTAAGGATGATGAAAGTTTCATTGAAAAACTGTAGGATCAATTGAACAAATCCAAAGACAAGAGGAAATATCTCAATCCCTAAAAGAAAAATCTAGTGAGAATGAAAAAATTAATAAGGATAGATACAACCTAAAATGTGAGTTGGAAGCTGTGGTAATGAAGCTGACTAAAGAAATTGAAGAAAAGAAGAATCTTGAGCAGACCCTGAAGGAGAAGATAGAAGAATGTTAGCAACTGAATTGAGAATTTAGAAAACTATAGATCTATCTTGAGGATTATAAACACAATGAGAAGGAACTTGAAAGGGTTAATGAAGTTCTTAGGAGTGAACTTGCAACTGAAAATGACTTCAAAGAAAAATTTATATCAGGTACTATGAATCTTGATGAGAAATTGGAAAGGCAAAGACCAGTTGAAGACACACAAGGACTTGGATTTGAGGAAGGAGAAAGTTCTGGATCACGAGATAAAATTAATTCATCAAAACAAAAAATAGAACCTTTGAAGACACTTTTGAGATAGCTTAAATTTAATGGGAAATTTTTTTCATGTAACAAGATTGGGCATAGAGAAAACGATTACGGAAGAAGATATAACAATGCTATATTTTTTGGAGACTGTTACACTTGTAATATTTATGGACACAATGCAAGTGAGTGCAGATCAAGGATAGACAAATAGTGGAATACAACCTGCTACAAATGCAACAAATTTTCTCATATTGTGAAGTAATGCAGAATGGGTACAAACCCTTTGAACACAAGGTATGCTAATGTGACATGTTTTAATTGTAATAATCATGGTCATATTGCTAGGAATTGCAGAATGAACAATGTAGGAGAATCTGTAGAAGGAAACAATGTGAAGAATGATAAGAGTAATAAAATTGTTGATGTGAATGAGGTTATGAAAGAAATGAATAAGGTATGGGTTAGAAAAGAGATGATTGATGCTAGTGGAAAAATTGCATCAGCCTCTGGTGTGACTATTTCTTCTGAGAATTAATTAGATCATTGATCTAAGGGGGAGTTCTTTATGAAAATATTTATTCAACCCCTGAGTCTAAAAAATGCAGTAGATGCAAAGGAATAGTGAGTTAAATAAATGCAGATTACATCTTCTATATCAATCACAAAGAGTTTTGAGTAGTTTGTAAGGATCGCAAAAGAATTTTACATACTCTATTCTGAGATAGTTTTGATGGAGTGTAATGCAATTAATGTTGACGTCTTTTATGGTGTGCAAAGTTATAAAAAAGGATTTTGTTACTTTTATTTCACATCTTGCATACTAGTGAAGGAGATTGCAGGGCATTTGAGGCAATTTAGCAGCAGTTGAAGGCAATTTTTTGATGAAAGAGGTATTTTGTCTTGACAACCTACATTTACAAATATTTCAGTATGGATACTCCTAGGGTTGTTGATATTATTGAGAGACCTAGGTTAGTCTTTAAGAAACACATAGTGAATTCTACATTTGATGACCCGAAAAGAGCTTTTTCTTCCATGCCCTACGGTGTTCTTCATGTTGAGGACGTGTGAGAATACATACATTTTCCTTTGGAAGAATTGGGAGAGAGATCAATTGATGATAAATGGAAGGTAGTTTCCCTAGATAGTAAAATTGGTTAAGTACAAACTTACTAACATAGTGATATAGTTTTTGTATTTAGATCGGTACAGACATATGTGATAGAATTTTGATGTGCGATTGGGAGTGATGACTCACAATACATATATACATATATTTTTATGATCATAGAGTTTGAAGTTAATATTTTATGGAGTTATGATTTATTGATTATCATTTTAATAGGTTGGTGATAGAGACTGAGATAGTTGATCAGTAGATCATGCAGCAATAATATTGGATCAATGGTATAATCACTTTGATTGATGGAGGAGTTAGATCTGACATGGTACATGATGTAAATATTATGATTTGGGTTAGGATGGAGATTTGATAAGGTATTTGGCTGGCACACTACATACTACTTATTTGTTTCTTGTAGCCGACAGTGTTAAGGAACAAGTTGATATATAAGATCGTGTTTTTGAGATGGATCATATGAATAGTGATAGAGATTGTGATGCAAAGATTAAGGTGTGTTATAAACTACTAAAGTAAAATAATTTAGAACTTCATCTTTCACTTCATGACTAGGAAAGCGATTCCTATCTATTTTTTATTAGATTGTTGAGGTAGCGAGCCTTGTTGGAAGTTCTATAATTGAGTAGTGAGCTCTAGCCTATAAGCCTAAATGCATGTACATTCCCCTCTTATGTAATCTCACCCTTAACTGTGCATTTTATTTGTGCAAAAGTAAAAAATATTATGGGTTTCATCCCCATCGTGGTTTCTCCACTAATAGGGTTTCCACGATAAAAATTATAGTGTTACGATGTTATGGTTGTTGTGTTATGTTTTTATTTTAGTTGTGCTGATTTCATTAATATACAAATTGTGGTTGAATGTTAAATATGCTAGAACACTGACTCACCCCCCTCCCCCTCTCAGTGTTCTTCAATCCTAACACAAGTGTCCTTAGCTACATCAACTCCAGTCAACTTGCAAGTGGTGGAAGCAAAGGTATTATTATTCAACGGCCACATACATTTTGAATAGTCTCAAACAAGGCTGAAATAATGATATGCAATTACTGAAGATTATTTATGCAAAAATGTTCAAATTGATGTAAGTTAGAAAGTTTTTGTATGTACATATTGTTTCATCCTAAAAATTAAGCTCTTGATTTTAACTCAATTTAGGATCATTATGGGCCCTCTTTAGTGTGGTTCCTTTGATTGGGCTTCATATTGCACTTAAATGTACACTTTATTAAAATGTGGGTCCTTGTTTCTTCCCTAATACTCCCTAATTTGTGGAAAATCAAGGTAGGATCTTATTTCTAAGCATCCTCCCCTATTTTAATCCAATTGCAAAATTCCCCCTTCCTTTTATGATCTTGAAATTCACTCTCCATATCAGAATCAACTAATGTTCTATATCCTGCAAACATTATAGGTCATGCCCTCTGATCATAAGCAAGAAAATATCTTGAGGGGTGCATTCTAAGTTTGACTGCACCCCTAGGGGTGTAGTCAAAGTTTGACTTTACCCCTGGGTTTTTGATCCAATATTTGGCTCTGGGTCCTATCTGACACATTCATCAAAGTTCTAGATCCATGGTCGGTCTGTGTAATTGTATTTCTAGATGCACTATAAAAGGATCTCCCTCTTCCTTCATGTTAGAGGCATAACATCATAATTATGAGCATACAACCATTATTGTCAAACAACCATTAAGAAATAAATCAAGTAAAGTATTGAGCATCCAAGTGCAATTTCAAGTGGCATTCTAGCATTCAAGTCTTCAAGTATTCAAGGTGTCTTCCATAGATCAATCTTCTTTCCCCAATGACTCAAGGATTCTCATGCATCACTAATTGAGATTTTATTATCTGATTAGTGAAGAATAGGGAAATAGGGTGGTCAAAGGTAAAGTATTTCAGATCAGAGGTTTGAGCTTATGAGGAACTGTAACTAGGCATTAGTAGATGATAATTTAGCATTTCAACACTTATTGTCATTATTATAGGGATCTTGTAAGGTAGTGAGCCTTTTCCTAAATAGTTAAAGCCCTATCTTATTTTAATTGATCAATGAGCTCTAGGAATTGTGCCTGAATGCATGTGCATTCCCCTTATTGTAAGGGAATATTTTTGCAAAGTATTTTCTTTATGAGTTCCATCCCCATAATTTTTTCCCCTAACATGGTTTCCACGATAAAAAACTAGGTGTTATGGTGTGGTTCTTATTTACTTTAAGTTCTTGTATTTTACTTTTCATTATATGTGTTAAGTAGTTTGTGAATATGAATAATAAAGTTAAAGTTTGTAGAGCACTAATTCACCCCCCACCTCAGTGTTCCCTTGTTCCAATAGAAAATACTCTCAGGCTTCATCAATAGATGCATTCACAAATACCTCCCATTGTAGTAGTCTTGGAGCATGAGCTACAACTTCAAAATCAATTTTGACAACAACCATCCTATCAAAAGCTCAAATTTCACAAGACTCATGGTGGCAATTGTGATGTGTAAATGTTGTACCTACCAGAATGTTTCACACACCCACTCAATACGACTTTATATTAACATGTTAGCATCAAATTTACTCAAATTAAACCAAGAAACATGCCAAAAATGTCCTATTGCTTCCTAGATAGAAGATTCACAAGAATTACATCAAATGCTCTCAGATTAAGCATAAATTCTTAGCAAATAGACAATCTACGATAGAAGATTCAATGTAAAAATTCCTAAAATGTATGAAAACATGTTCAATTATACTCCATTATGATCAAATGCATGAAATTGAACTAGATTAGCTTGATAAAATGAACTAGATTATTGCTAGAATAAAATTGACATTAGTTCTATACTAAAATTCATTATTCACCTATATGAAATGAGCTAGAAAGGCTGCATTATATAGATTTTTCCTTGGAGGGAAAAGGCTTCAAATTGAAATTCAAATTTGACGGTTGAGATGCATCCACGAGGGATAGATAAGATGGAAGCTTAGTTGATCCATGTGATTACCTCTTGTTGGTTAGAAGTTTGACTTTTGAGGCAATGTTGAAGGAATATTAATGTCTTGAATTAATTAATTCCTTTAATTAATTTCCTTAGCCATGTATTTTTTATTTAGTTTTGATTTAATGACCAAGATTAATTGAAGAATTAATGCTTCTTGGTGAGTGATCTTGGATTCTAGATTTTTGATGGATTATATATTTAAACTAATCTAGTTTAATTATATAATTGTGATTAGATTTCAATTGACAATCATGATTACGACCTGGGGGACTTGATTTCAGATTAGGGCTTCTGAGTTCATCAAACCATTTTCAAGTGATTACATTTTTGCCTCTTTGAATTGATGTGTGATTGGTGCATTGATTCAAATAACATCTAATGTTGACTACTGGTTGAATAGCTGGATACAAAGGAATGCAACTACTCACGATTAGAAATTGATTTTGAACTTGATTGAACAAAAATTGGTTGAAGTTGCTAGAGATTCTTGATTGCTTGATGAAACCAATGTGATGACCAAGGAATCAATTTGATGTAGTGTGATGAAATTGATGCCCCGTCTTGTTTTGATGTTAGATGATAGATTGAGACCAGAATAATCAACTTGATGTGAAGCAATGAAATTGATTACCTAGCTGATTGTTGAGGATAATAACACCTAATCAATTTGATGTGAAGTGATTAAATTGATTACCATTACAATGATGTCTGAAATCTTGATCCAATACTCAGTTTGATATGATGTGATGAAACCGATATATTTCAAGACCTGATTCAGAAAGATTGACCAGACAACCACTTTGATGTGAAATGAGGAAATCAATTTCTAGCAAAGATTTGAACAAATGATCAATTTGATGCAAAGCGTTGAAACTGATCACTGTTGAGAATTTGATTAAGATAACTAACTTGATATAAGTCTTGACAAAATTAATTATCTCCTGATGTTCCAATGAAGAGACTATCAATTTGACATGGTGCATTGAAATTGATATCTCCCTTGATGTTAAAAACATGAATTTTGATAAGAGAGAGCAATTTGACGTGAAGCATTGAAATCACTCATTCCAAGATTTGATGATTTTCTGATCTAGAACTGTCGATGATATGATGTCTGATGAAGACTCCCCCAGTTGTTGGAAATTCAATTTGATTGATAACTCGATTGATTCTAGAGACAAATCAGAATTTGATAATGCCCCAATTGTAGAAAAAATTTGGTAGTATGATCACTTGATTAGAATGATTGATTATTCCCCCTTGGAGTCAAAATGGACATGAGATTGGTTGATTTCCATTTGAAAACATCCAGTTGAGAGTGATAATCTTGGAATGGAGGTTTTTATTCTAATAGAAAAGATAGTGGCGAGAACCATGAAGAAACTGCTTCTTGTTTGGTCAAAATCAGACTCCGTAGGATGAAGATAGAGCCAAAAAGGTGTTAGAATGAATTTAGAATAACTGAGAGGGGAGGGGTGAATCAGTTATCCTTAGGTCTAGATGTAGCAAATAAAAACTTTTTGTACTTCAAATCTGTAGAAACTGATGAAATATCAGATTCAACTCCAAGATCTAGCTGCATGCTATAAACCTGTCACAAGATTGAAATAGAAAAATGGAAAAAGCGGAACCCAGAAGCTTACTCAAAATGTGAGAGAAAAAATCAACTGAATTTCTAAATGACAATAACAAATTTCAACCTTAAAAAGGTGAACGAAACCCTAAAAGGTAAATACTAGGTTGCGCATTATTAATTAATAACTAATTAATAATGCACCTAAGAGACGCTTAAGCAACTAGAGTAAAAGGAAAGAATACTCTAACACCCCCCCTTAAGCTGAACGCAGGGAGAGAGATGACCTAGCAAGACTAAGAAAGCAAGAAATGGGTCCTGGCAACAAGGCCTGATCAGGTACCCAGTACAAGGAAATCTCTATAAACTGGAGACAAAGGAGAAAACCCAGTGGGAAAAACTCCTCTCCAAAAAGAGATATAAAAGAAAGCAAAGACAAAAGGCATGACTTCAAGAGACTCTCTCAAAGCTAGTAGTACAATGCATGCTGCTAACCCCCCCCGAGAGAGAGGGTCGAGGCTCCAAAGCCCCCCAGAATGAAAGAACCCCTGGAG
>MU225405.1:259256-278833 GCA_018584345.1 Thuja plicata | reverse complement strand
TCTTGACTCTTGTGGGACACTTAGATGCAAAGTGACCAATCTTATTACATGAAAAACACTTGAATGGAAGCTATCCTTCATACTTTCCTTTTCCTTTCTTTTCTCTCTTAGCAATCATGGCAATTATTTCTACTAGCTCTTCATCAGTTTCTTCATTCTCATTATGACTAGAGATGTGTGAGGATTTCTTACCATGGATTGAAGCTTTGAAGGTTGTTTCATTCTTAGGTTCAGTCTTTAGTCTTGATATCTCAAATGTAGAGATTTTGCTGATCAAAGTCTCTCTTTTGAAGTTTTGTGAGAATTGCATAGTTTCCTCTAGAATGTTGATCTTATTTTCATAGTCTGATGTCAAAGTAGTTAACAACTTGTCCATTATATCTTCTTTTGAAATTTCTCCTCCATTGTTTCTGATTCTAGATACTGCTTCATTTATCCTCTAATTATAAGCTCTAATGTTTTCTTTAGGCAACATCTCAAGGCTGTTGTATTTCTTCTTCCATGTCTTTCTACGTGCATTATTTGCTTGAACATCTCCTTCAAACATGTCTTCTAAATACTTCCATATGGTATATGCTTTGTCAATCTTCTTTATTTTAGAAAATTCACTGTCAGATAGGGTGCTGATTAGGGATTCTTTGGCAGTTGCATTATTGGTAAATGTTTCCTTTTCTCTATTAGTAGCATCATCCTTTGCAAGGTCTTTCAGAGATGGAATTACAACTTCTTGTGTAGCAATCTCAAAGATCTCAAAGCCAACACATTGTAGATGTGTTATCATTTTGTTCTTCCAATCCAGATAGTTCTCTCCATCAAACTTAGGGTTTTCTTTTCTGAAGTATGCCATCTGATCTACCTTAAGCTGTTAGGCTTTCTCTCCAAGACACTTGGCTCTAATACCAATTGTTAGAATACTTCAGGGATAACTGAGAGGGGGGGGTGAATCAGTTATCAGAAACTTTATCTTTATCTTATACTTATTAATCTAGATTGATACAAAGTAAATTCACATTCAGATAACACTTTACACAACACATCAATTTGGTTACGGGGAAATCAAATGGTAAAAACCCCGGTGGGAATTAGTACCCACAAAGAAATATACTATTTATAGTGATCCCTGTTAAAAGATCTTCCAACCCTGTTAGGATTTGTTCATTACAATGCAGTAGTATAGTGACCTAGTTAAGGGTCGGACCCTGTTAGGAGTCTTTTACAATAACCCTATTAGGGGTGGTGGACTCATTGTCCAAGTGGTGAAGGCTACAACCTTTTGGTTATTTGATACACACTGTATCAACAAGGTGAACTATTGTTTGTGACACTACTTGTCTAATCAGTTCCTTTTGTGTGTCGATGCTTTAACCTCTTGTAAAGCACTACAACAATCTTATCTATATTCTGAAAGCTTCAACTTCAATATCTATATTATCAACATATTATAAATATAGCTCTGCTGCTTTAAAACTCTGCTCTACTTTTCTTATCTCTGGCTTTCACAACTCTTCTTATCACAAATGACCTTTTATAAGTACATACACCAAGTATGAGATCATGGGACCTGTAGGAAAAATCTTCTTAACATCCTTGTCGGCTCTACCAAGCACGCAAGCATAATTACAACCGCGCAAGTATAAACTGAATAGACGTGTCGCTTCACTAAGTCAGCTTCACTAAATTAATCATAACTTTGCAATCTTCTTGAAATACGTTTGGCGCCTTTAGATTAATATCAAAAACTCATAACTCATCATGAATATACACACACATATCCTGAAGATAGGTGCAACTCAATAAACACGTTACATATGTTAGCCTTAAACTGTTATTCCTCCAGAACTGTAACCGTCAATAACAGAATTACATATCTTTACTGAAACATCATATATGGGTCTGCGTGTATGAACATAGAATAATAAACATGTCAAAAACATGTATCTATCCACACAAGTCTTCATGTCATCATATGTATAATTACATACAGAAGTGCTACTGTGTATTATATGTTGTCATCAATGACAAACATATAATCAATCAGTTGTTCAGAATCAAATCTCCAACAATATTCATTTACCAGTAGAAGTATGCTCTTGACATGCTTTAGCACTTTGACATGTTTTCTTTCAAGCATTCTCCCACACCTTTTCAGTCATGTGTTACTTTTTCTACCACTTGCACTTTTCCTTCAGTGGATCCTACATTGTATTTGTAGTTGGTTGGTAGTTTATTGTACCTGACACACACTCGTCCTAAACTTTCCTTTTCATTGGCCATGTCTCTCATTTTTCTCATGAGCCTCATGAGATTCAATGACAAGCTTCCAAGCATATTTTGAGGTACATTTAGGGCACCATTTTGTATGTCATTTGCTACACATTAGGAGCTCCTCACATTGTTGTCTTCACTGATTCAGATTTGGCTGGTGATGTTGATGATCAAAATTCTATTTCTGGATTTTTTTTATCTTGGCTCCGGTCCTATCACATGGCCGTGCAAGAAGAAAAATGCTCTCACACTTTCATCTACAGAGGCTAAGTACCGGGCTACAGTGCTTTCTAGTTAGGAGATTTAATGGCTTTGGTAGTTGATGATTGAGTTTGGTTGTCCTCCAGATCATCCCACTATTCTATGGTGCGACAATCGAAATGCTATTCACATTTCATGCAACCCATTGGAGAATCAATGCACTAAACACATTAAGCTTCATATGCATTTCATCCGCCAGCTGATTCAGGATGATGTTCTCATTTTGGAGTACATTCCCACTGTAGCAAAAGTTGTTGACATATTCACTAAACCTTTTACATCTCTGCGCTACCTTCAGTTGCTCTCTATTCTTGGGGTGACAGAAGTTGTCCTTGGGGGGTCTTCTTGAGGCCTTCATTCCTTCATGTTTTTTTTTCATGTTTTTTCTATGGATTTTTGGAGAGGATTTTTTCCCACTTGGTTTTCTTCTTTTCTCCAGATTACAGAGATTTCCTTGTATTTGGTACCTAATTAGGCCTTGTTGTCGGGACCCATTTCTTGCTTTCTTAGTTGTGCTAGGTTAGCTTACCCCCCAAGATTAGCTAAAGGAGGGGGGTGTTAGATTAATAATACCTTAGGCTTATTGATTAAATCATGTTGATTTAATTATTTAAGTATTTATTACTCTTTTTATCTTAAGCTTTCTCTTAGTTGCATTATAATTAATATTTCTATTAATTATTAATGTGTAACCTAGATTTTTTAGCCTTTAGGGTTTTGTTCACCTTATTAGGTTGAACTTTATAATTATTGTCAATTAACTTAGAATAGAATTTTAATCTTTTATGTTTTGGAGTATCTTTGACCTTCTGACTTTCTACTTTTTCCTCCTTGCTTCTTCGTGTAACAAGTCATTTGCATGCAGGTATCCTTGGGTAGTTCATATGACACAACTTTCAGAAAAGTGAAAGGCTTGAAAAGTGCAAAAGAAATCTAAGACAAGATGGTACTGGTGTATGAAGGAGATTTGAAGACACAAAAATAAAGATTGGTGAATCTCAAATAGAGTATGAAGTTTTGAGAAAAATAGAAGATGAGAGTATTGAGAGATACATCTACAGGCTTATTGATGTTGTTGATGGAATTAGAGTTGTTAACGAACACCTAGAATATGTTGAACCAAAGACATGCAAGATTTTAGAGGATGTTGAAGCATATCTTTCAATGAGAGTCAAGAAAGGTATCGATAAATAGAAAGGTAAGTTTCCTCTTAAATATTTCAATTGTGGAAGGATAGGGAATTTTGCTAATGATTGCAAGTATAAGGATTGTCATAGTGATTTAGAAGATGAAGATAAAAAGGAAAATCAAAAGAAAGGATATTTTAGAAAGGAGTTTAATTTTAAAGATAGAAGTAAAAAGAGCTTGTCTTCCATTGAGGAATATTCTTCTGAAGAAGAAGATACTAATGAAACAATTAAGGAATCCATTTTTTTAGTTATCTCACAAAGGAGGGAACAAATTTCTTTGCATGCTAAAGTTGTTGTAGATGCATGGATCATATATTCTAGCTTCTCAAATCATATGACAGGAGACAAATGAAGATTTATCAAGTTTGAAGATTATAATGGTGGAGCAATTAGATTCGTCAGAGAAGGAAGTGCTCAAATCAAAGGCATAGGAACTATTTCAATTGATGGTAAGCATATAACTAATGATGTTTACTATGTTGAAGGTTTGAAACATGATTTTTTGAGTGTTAGTCAGATGTACAAAAAAGGTTATAAAGTTATGTTCAAAAGAGATATTTGTACTATTATAAAGAAATAGACTAGAAAAGGGGTTGCATAAGCTTTCAAACTACTATAATATCTTTTATATTAAAGACAATTGCAAAAATACCTATTTTCTAACTCAAAATAATAGTAGATAGGGAGATGATGTATAAATGGAGCTTGATAAGGACAAAGTGGGATATGCTCTATCAAAGGATAGTAAAGAAAGAAAGGCTGAAGTAGAAGATCTAGTAGAGGCTGAATGGATTATGGTAGAATAAAATCAAGAAGAAATAAAAAAGGACATGTTAGACCAAAATAAAATAGTGGAATAAAAGCAGAGAGAAGGAAAAAAGGATGCAAAGTAGATTATAGTAGACCAAAAGGATGAGGAAGACAATAAGAACATGATTGATGAGAATCTTGAGGATGAAAATAAGAACATGGATGACAAGAAGCATGATAAATACATTAAGGAAGACAAAAATAAAATGGTAAATCAGAAGCAGATGGGAGAAGATAAAAATAATACAAAAGATTAGAAGTAGGAAAAAAATAAAACACAACGTATTCAAACGGAAGCAGTTGAAAGATAATAAATCAAGAGACCATAAGAAAAAAAACAAGAATAATCTAGTGCAAACAAAGAACAAAAAAAGATGAAGAATCAGAGATCTCCTTCTATTATTTCTAGTTACTCTTCCTTTTATGATATCTATTTTTATTGTAAAAGTGTCGGACATAGAGTCAATGACTGCAAAAAATTTTATTTTTCAATGAAAGATTCTATCATTTCAATAAGTTACCTAGGACATAAGTCATTTCAATTGAGAAGTAAAATGAATTGAAGTGGAATGAATGAGAACCAAAGTGTTAAGAACTTCAATGGCTAGTGCTATGGTTGCAATGGATATGGATACATAAAAATGGAATGTAGTGTAAATATCAATTTTAGAAATAATAAAAATACAAAAATGAAAAATGATGGTTTGATTTTCTATAAATGTAACAAGAAATGACATATCGCAAGATTCTGCAAGGATGGTCTAGTTTGCTACAAATGCAATACGACATGACATATTGCTAAGTTCTGCAAGTATGTTGAAGAAGGTGATTGTTTACCAGTGGCAGAAGAATCAAAAGAGAGAAATAAGATATATTTACTGTGGAATACAAAGGGTGTTTCAGATTGTGATCTAACATCCATTCTAGATGTTGTTTCCTCCTCTATTAAATGAATTAGACTGTAGGGTCTAAGGGAGGTTTCCATTTTCTTTCCCCCTCAAGATTGGGTGTTGGGTATCTTCTAAGTAGGGTAATGACGTATGAATACTTATCTGAAGAAAATATTTGTGTTTTGTGGTCTAGAAAGGTGTTTGTTAGGATGATAATGTCAGAGTTTATTCATGCTAAGATGTATTCAAGTATGGATTGGAAATTTAATGTATATGTTGGATCACAAATTAATAACATTTGAATAATAGTGTTGAAAATTATAAAAGTCCTCTCATTGAGTTAATAAGTTCATGGGACTAATTTTGTACTAATTATGATGCTTGGATAAGGGAGAATATGATTTGATACCATATAGAGAAGATTAAGTTTGAATTTGTTTTGATAATTATGTATGATTCTATAAGAACTAAAGATGAAACAGATCTAAGGAAAAACAAAGAGAAGGACAAGATAATAATGTATCCAGATTTTTTTTGATATGGTGATTTTTTTTTTGGAGACATGCTTTATCATGTGACTAGAATTTTGAATTTCTCCAGATGTGCTCAAGAGTTGTGTAGTGGTAGATCGTTTCCTAGCCTTTGTCCTTGACGGAAAAAGGGGGAGAAAGATAAATAAATAGTTTTTACAGTAAGGGGAAGTTAACAATTTTGGTGACTATTTTCCATCAATGAAAAAGGGGGAGATTTTTAGAAATATATGATTATTATTTGTTGTCATTGATCTCAAACATAGTGTTCCATATGTTTTGAAGGTGTTTGAGTTTTTGTTCTCTCAAACAATGTGGTTTGGAAGTGTGCTATTATTGGTGATGTGGGTATGTATGTTGAACCTTCAATATATTGGAAGACAAGTATGCTCTCTATACTATCTATGGAGCAGTGGAAGATAGGTATGTATCATGTATGGCCTCAAAATAGTGAAAGATATGTATGTATCCTGTATGGTCTTAGAAAAGTGCAAGACAAGTATTGTATGGTCTTAGAATAATGGAAGATAGGTATGTATCATGTGATCATGAGTAGATGGTGGTTTACAATGCTCTTGTATTATACTCTTATCTTTGGATGTCTGCTTGATCCAGATGTCTATTGTAGCATTGTGTTGCATTGTAATTAGCTGCTTAATAGTTGTAGTTATTTGTCTTTTCAGAGTGGTTCTCTTCTATAAATTAGGGTTGAAGTTGTGCTTCTACTCATTCATATATATTCAATTTTTAGTCTTGGTTGTGACATTCTCAGGTGATTAGGGATGTGTTACTAGTGTTCTGGAGACTATGGCATCATGTGTTATCATTCTTACCAGTTGTTGTTATGATCCATAAATATGTTGTAGAAACTTATGACGTGGCATATTGACATGGCTTATGATGTGGCATTTTGACATGCCTTCTGATGTGGTGTATAGATCTCTCCATACCATGTGGAGGTTTGGTTACAGTTGGCAATTAAAAATTTTCTCCTACATGTTTGATATATCTTTGATTGTTGTTCCACTTATTGTGAGTCTAGCATTAAGACATGTGCAATGTTTTATTGGTACGTCTTTCTCCTAGGATGGATCATGCTTTCGGTTTTAGATCTAGGTTCTATATTTATTAATTGTTGAAATATCATATTTAGGTTTGGGTCTTATACATAATGTTTATATATTATCTAGATGAGTTCGTGCTATATGGGACCTATGTATTTAATGTTTATCACTTATCTTCTTGGTTCCTTAGTTTAGATATTATTGTTATTGATCCTATTTGCATTTTTCTTATGTCTTGGCCAACATGGAACTCATTAGTAATATCCTTTTGGTTGTGTTGACCTTGTAATCTCCAATGATCTATTTTGTATATAAGGACTTTTGATTCCTTGGGAAAATGTAAGTGTAAGGTTAAAGTCAAGTGAAGTGTGTTAACTAGTTCAACAATTAGTTAAGAAGAGTTCAGTGATAGTGGTAGAGAAGAAAATGCAATAATAGTTTGCTTCTAGAATGGACATTATTAAGTATATTAGAAGCATTATCAGGAGAATACATTTATATCTACTTTAAAAATGGAATAAGTACTTTAAGACAGTGAGTCTTGGGTACTTGAGTTTGTTACTGTATCTTGCCACTTTGGTAGTGAGCCTGTGTATGCAAGTCTCAAGCAATGAGCTCCTATTTGTATTGTAAAGAAGTGAGCCTTCTTCTTTATTTACATTCATTTTTGTATTGCCAGGAAGCCTTTGATTGGTATTCTAGAGCATTGAGCTCCTAATCTTTTGTAAGCAAACTATATAATTTAGTGAATTATCTCTATGGGAAAGTACTCGTCGTGGTTTTTCCCAGTTTTCTTTTTCCATGTATAAATCTTGGTGTTCTTGTGTTGTTGGTTATATTTTTTACTTGCATATTATTTCTTGTGGTGATTACTAGAGTTAGTTGTTGAAGATTTGTTTTGATCTGATTGACCCCCCACCCTCTAAACACCCAAGTGTGTTCATCAACGTTCCATATTATTACTTGTGTTATACGCATGAGCAACCACTTTGAATTTTTGGGTGATTTTCTTTGAAAATTCAAGGGAATTTTGGTTCTTCCTTTAATAATAATCAAATGTTTATTAGGAGTTTACAATTATTGGAATTACTACAACCTTGGATGACAATCACAAGTTTTCTTGTTGGTTGAGGATCATCTTGATAAAGATGGCAACAACTTTGGGTTTATCATTGTCATTAGCGTAATCATTCACATAAATCATATTATAATCTTTACAAAGAGATGGTTTAGGATTCATAGAGGAAGACTTAATAGAGATGAAGTCTTCAAAATCTTCATCCAACATATCAAAGTCACCACTAAGAGGCTCATCAAAGACATTAAAGTCTTGTAAAAATAAACGAGACATGTTTCTAATTTAAGAAAAATAAAACATGTGTTGCAATAATATAATCTAATGAATAAAGCATTAAATGAAAACACACATACAATAAAAGGAAAAAAAAAAAAAAAATTACTTTTATTATTTTGAAAAAGTATAAACACACATGCAATGAAATAAAAAAATATTTTTGTTATTTTTTATTTAAGAAAGAAAGATGAACACATAAATGTAATTAATATGCATGAAAAATAGATCTAATCAAAAAAATTAGAATTAAAAGGTAATCGCATTGAGTTCACCAAAATGTGAGGCATGGAAAATTGGGAGGGGTCAAGGATAGTCTTGACGATCCCCTTTTCCCAAATCACATTGGAATACAAGGACACCAAGAGATGAATATGGTTGATTGACCCCTTTCTCAAGGAGGGCCAACTCAATATCTATGCTCCTAGGGTCTCTATCCCCATTTTGCTTAGGAATCAAAGATTGGGAATATACAACTATAGACTTAATTATGAGAATTAGCTGAATCATAAAATCATGAAACTTAAATAACCTATAAAATTAAATTGGAAATGATATTTGTGCACCTATAACTTGAATTTTAGGTTGATGTAGTATAGCAAAGATAACAGGTAGATAGAGACCTGGACCTATTGTTCTTTTGGATCTAGGTCCTCAACTTGTTGTATTAGACTATGATTTAAATCTAAGAAATTTTTGAGAGGTGTAAAGTGATTAGGAGGGTCAAGAGTGACTGTGACTCTCCCCTGACCTAGGAAATCACCCTTGACCCTATAATTCTACCTAAAATTACAGATCTGAGATGATCTAGGTCTTGGGAATCTATTCCTATTGTAAAAATTAGGCTCTAAATATGTATCTACCTATAAGGAGAAAAATAGTGTGTACGCGGCTATATATGGTTTTTCCTTAGTCAACCTCCTTTTTTGGTGATTTCCACCTCTACAAATAGTTTATATTTGAAAATAGGAATTGTGTGTGTGTTCTTTAATCTTAAGTGTGTCTAAGATTACTATGAGCTAAAATGCATAAAATTAACTAGAGAGCTACTCAAGTATGTTAGAGAAAATCCTATATGGTATTAAAGTAAAATGTGCTTAAGACAATGTAATTTACAATAATTAAATTCAAATATGAAGCTTGCATCTATATTTGAGAATAATATGAAATCATACCCAACCCAAGGGGTGAGTAAAAGACAATGATTAGTTGGTAATATCCTTTTCATCCTCCAAAATCCCTTGAAAGATTCATATTGATATAGATGTAGATGTTTGAATATTTGATAGTTGATGTTATTCAGTAAACAATTTGAATTTTGAATTTTTTTATTTCATTAATGTAGAGATCTTCACTTCATTGGAGGTCTTAAATTATAGAGTGAAGTCTTCACAATTGCTTCCCATTACCAACATGTAGTGATATGACTTTTCTTTTATGGGCTTCTCAAGCAATTTTTAGGTGTAAAATTTGAGAGAGACCAATGAGGATTTAAGAATCCTGCTAAAAACTCAACAATATTAACACCCTTAAATTTGGGACTAAATTATGTGATATGGTATGAACCCTAAATATGGGGAAAGTTTGACTCATCCTATACCAAAAATTTTGGGCTCAAATTTGAGTTGGAGATAAATTAGGATATGGGTAATGCACAAATGCACACAAAATCAGGGTTTGATATTGGGACAAATACAATAGGCCACACATAATGAAATAGGGTCTATGTATGAAAATGGTCATTGAAGGGGAAAATAATAAAAGAGGCATAATTATAATTAAGGGGTCCTTTTAGAAATTTGATGACATTGAAATGATCAAAGTGCTCATAATTTGAATTTTACTATTAATTAAATGCATAATAGATGAAATAATTAAAGAGATTGTGTTGGTTCCCAAATCAATAGATTGGAAAGCACTAAAAGGATGCTAAGCTTAATCTCTGTGCTTTTTAACTGACTTGGCCAACTCATAGAATTAAACCAAGATATGGTTGTAATGCTCTTCTCTTTAGGCTCTGTAAAACCTGGGCGAGTAAACCCCTTCTCTAATCTTCTCCTAAATTAGAGCTTTTTATAGAAGATTTCAATCCAAATTTATTTGAAATTTTTTAATTCCGAAGTGACACTATGTAGAATGTAAGAGAAAGAACTTCTTATCACCTATTGAATTAACCCTATTTGGTTGTTCCTCCAATATACCTTTACTAAACCAGAATAAAGTAAAAAGACTTATCATTTTTGGACATTACTTACTCCTTTCAATAGGTGCAGACCCGTCCCTTATCCAATTTAGGCATGGAGTCAATTTTGTTGAACCCTTCACGTACTTCTCCAACAAACAACACTCCAAAGGATAAGAAGTGTCATCAATCACCCAATCCTATTAATGTGAATAAATTGAACTCATGATATTAATAAGTCTAATTGTATTTAATCCTCACAAAGGAACCAATCAGATAGGAAGCAACATGACAACACTTCACAATTGACTTCTAATTCTTTAATCATAATTATAGAATTGCAATCCAAACACATGTTTTAAAGGTGACAATCAATCTTTGAACTGATTATAACATAGAGACTAAATTGAGAAAATATTTTGTATCCTAATTAAACAAGAAAACATGGTATATTTTATTGATATGAAAAGAAGTAAGTACAATCCAGATATTTTTCTTTCAGTCTAATCTAAATTTATATCCTATACGATTGTGGTTTCCCCTCCAAAATTAGGGGAAGCAAGAAGCTTCCAACCATTTACATTGTGTGATGCTTCACCTAGTAGTAAACCTAATCGACCGAAAGAAAATTGAAACTCACAAACATAACCAAACAAAACAAACAAAAGACAAAAGAAAGCTGCATGTAGAATAGTCTTTCAATATATATTTTTATCTTATGATCTCACTGTAGGTCCCAAATATTCTTTAACCCATTCTGAAATTTGTACCAGTGAAGGCCATTGGAAATGTAGGATGTCTGGCAAGCTAAGAAGATGATCCATTCATATTTTCCTCGAAATAGCTTGAGCCTCATTAATGAACCTTTAAAACCTGACATCGAGGACAACAACTCTATCAAGGAAAATATTAAATTTTTCTATAGATAAATTCTTGTCTTCTTTAGATTCTCAATAATCTGGGGAACCATGCTCTGATATTCAATCTTCCATTCCTATAAGATTTTAACATGTCCTTTCTTATCTACAAATTCAGGAATTTTCAAGTGCCTGATAGTGTTAAAGGATGGCAATTTATCCTTGATCCTACCTTCCTCATGTGTATAAAATCTATTTACTTGAATATGAAATCCATAATTTCCTTAGTTTCATTGATGCTAGCGGGAGCATCAAGATCTTGATGTATCACACTACAAATGTCAGTTATTTCAAAGAAGATGGTCTCCATCTCCTAGCTAGATCTTGCGGTAGTGGTTTATTTTTTTTGAAACTAGCAAACATCTCATTCAATGAGCAATAACCCTCTTAAACATCAAAACATTTTCTAATCACAAGCTTCACCCGAAAAGAAAGAATTTGTTCCAGAGTAGTAAACAAGTGCACCGAGATCTCCTGCTTGATTATGGAAAATATTATCTCATCCATGTTCCCATGGGATTTAACCTATTTCCCATTATGATTCTGCTATGTCTCCTTGCACTAGTCTTCGTAAAAAAAAATGAGGATTCTCTCAGCTAGACCCTTTAAAATATGTGCATGAGTAAAGTCACTTCACTTAATGAATCACCATCTCACCAACCAGGAGTACTGTACTTTTCCCAAGGAGAAATAAATATTTAGTGATTTTGCAGCATGTCTAGACCATCCTTTGTGAAATAGAGATGAGCACTATTTCGAAACCCCTTTAATATGATCCTTTGTAGAATAGCGATAAGCGCTATTTCACAACCTCTTGATATGTCCCTTTGTGAAATAGCAATGATCTTCATTTTACCATTTTCTTCAAGTCTTTAACTATACCAACCATGAGACTTTGTATTAAAATAACATCACTTTAACATTCCAATATTATATCTCTAAAATTGGTCCCAACCATGGCTCTATCTAGGGATGAGGTATCTCTTGGATACCTAAAAGAATCCATGAAGCATCTCGTGGAAATTAGACCCTTCCACAACAACATGAACACAACAAAACAAAACACAAAGAACAAAAGAAAAACAAACTATATTAAATGAGAGTACACCAAGATAAAAAAATGCTTTAGGAACTGCCCATGCATGGGAAACTCTTGAATCTCATCTGAAGTGTTCTGCAAGTGATATAAATGTTCCCCCCATTTTCATAGAATCACATGTGGGCCATCCCACAGGGACTCAAACTTCCCATGTTTTCCCTTGTCCTGATCTTTTGTATTCCATTTCTGTACACATTCTCCTTTGCAAAAGGCTCTATCAAGGCTATATCGGTAGCCATTTTATCATGCAAATCCTTATATTGCTTCTATATTTTTTCATTCTTCTTTTGTGCCCGTCTTCTGCTTTCATCCAATTCAATTAACTGCTCCAATCTGTCACTCATGAAGTTTACCTCATCAATATCTTCCTCCATAATAAATTTATAAATAGGTAGCATACTATTCAAAGGTAATCTCTCCCTTTTACCATACATGAACTCAAAGGGAGAGAAACCAATATATTTATGGACTGTTATCCTATCAGCCCATACTGCCAATGATAATTTAGAATCCCATGCCTTCTTATTTTTTGATAGCATCTTCTTGATGATCTTTAATATGTTTTTATTACTTGACTCGACTTGCCCATTTCCCTAGGGTGATAGGAGGACATATAAGAAACTACAAATCCATAGTTATCACAAAAATATACAAACTCTTTAGATCTAAAACACATTTTGTTATTAGCAATCAATTTATAGGGAACTCCAAATCTGGTTAATTTGTGATCCATCAAAAATTTTGTCACCACCTTGATAGTGGCATGTCTAGTGGGTATGGCTTCCACCCATTTAGTAAAATAGTCAGTAGCTATTAAAATCCACCTATGTCCTCCACTTTATCTATAATGAATCTCACCAACAAAATCAATGGCCCACATTTGAAAAGGCTCCTCTGTTCGCAAAGGCCTGAGTGAAAGTGCTCCCTGATATTTAATTTTTCCATAGAATTGTTGACACGGCTCGTATTTTCTTACATATTCATGATAGTCATGAAAAAGAGTGGGCCAAAAATAGCCTTCTTTCAGGATTTGGTGAGAAATTGTGTTTGCTAAAAAGTGGCCACCACCTACACCATCATGTAATTGCTTCTTAACCTCCTCAGCTTCAAATTCATCTAGGCCAAAAAGTAATACCCCTTCATAATTTCTCCAATAAATATCCCCTTCAATGAGGACATACCTAGCATCTTACAACTTTAGGGAACTTCTCTCATTATCATTCAACTCCTCAAGACACTTCAAATGCTTGAGATAGTAAATAATGTTTTTGTACCAAGGAAATCTTTCAATACTGGAAATTGCATCTCCTAACTCTACATGATTTATGTGAGAAGCCTCCAGGTTTGACTCAGTCATAAGCTTGTCCAGACCTTGACTTCACACCAATTTAGTAATCTAAATATTAACATTAAATTCCTTGATCTGATTTATCCACCTACATCTCCTTCTCGTGACTTCAGACTGCCTAAAAATTTCCTTCATTGCAGCACTTGGTACATATGCAGTCACTTCAGCTCCCACCAAATAAGTTTTGAAAGACTTCATCACCTTTACCAAAGCATAGGCATATTTCACATTTATATTATACTTCAATTATATAGCTTGTAAAGTCTTACTAAAAAATGAAATATGCTACTCATATCCTTTAGGATTCTTTTGCAACATTAGTGTTGCTATAGTGTGGTACAAAGAAAAAGAAAATATTTGAAAAGGCTTTGAAAAATTAGGAGATTTAAACATAGGAGATTCTTTGATTTCTCTCTCAATGTTGACAAAGGAATCAATGGCTTCAATTGTCCTCCTGTGGTGGAGGTAAAGGGTGATCACCAAGATCATCATCATCAGCCTGAAAATAATCTGGAAGAGATGGGGGAGTAGTGGTAAGTGAAGTAGACTCTAGAGATAGGGTATCCACTGTAGGAAGGTGCTCATCAAATAGACATCCCATCAAAATGAGACCTCTCTAGAATTAGAATCAAATAACTTGTATGCCTTGACATCCTTGCAGTATCCAACAAAAATGAGGGGTTGGCTTTTCCTCTCTGTTTCTCTCCTCCGAGCATCAGGTATAAATGCCCATGCTGCACTACCAAAAACCTAGAATGAAGATACATTAGGCTTGACATGAGACTAAGCCTCTTTAGGATTCATATGTGAAATTACCTTTTGAGGCATCCGATTTTGTATATAGTTAGCACAATTGACTGCCTTTGCCCAAAAAAATGAATCCATGGACCTGGACTGAATCATACAATTTTTTTGTTTTTGTTCTTTCTCTCTACTACATCATTCTGCTAAGGGGTGTAGGGAACTAAAAAACTATGTTGTAGACCATGTTCAGAGAAAAAATCTTTGAAATCTTGATTCACATACTCCCCCATTATCTGTGTGTATCCACTAAATAGAAAGACCATGTTGCTTCTCCACAAATTTCTTAAAGATTCAAAATCAATCAAAGACATCAGACTTGTACTTAAGAAAGTACACCCATGTGCACTGGGAGAAGTCATCAATAAAAGTAAGCACATATCTGGCACCAGAAAAAAGGAGTAGGAAATGACATGAGGTCACTATGTATCAACTCCAACGATGCCAAAGCATGAGTAGCTCATCCCTGAGGAAAAGGATCCCTATGTTGTTTTCCAAGAACACAACCCTAACAAACACCATTAGTGCAATAAATCAGTGGAAGCCCAAGAACTAGTGCAAGTGTGCTCATCTGCTAAAGATATATATAATTGACATGGCCCGAATGCTCATGCCAAAGCCTACTCATAGTATCTGCATGTGCTATAAGAGAGGAACCTGTACCATTAGAAGGCTCAAATCCACCAAATCTGTATAAGCATGATATAGAGTCAACACTCCCAGTAGCCACAACCGAGTCAAAATCATGGAGGTCTCAAATAACCACATCATGTGGTGAGAAATAAACTATCTTACCAAATCCAGAATGGAAAATCTGATATATGGACAAGAGGTTCGTCAAGAGGTCATGAACCAAAAGAACATCCTGAAGAGAACTGTTAGAAATTAATCTTTACTTGCATTATGTAAGTAGGACATTCTTATGGAATCCCTACACCTAGTTTGTCTTCTTTTACAAGTGTGAGGATAATTCCTTTTATTGTAATTTCCTTTTTAGTTATTCCTCCTTATGAGGAATCCTACACTTGTCTCACACACTATTGAAATGTGGCAAACATAGATATGGGAGTTACCATGCAACTTCTCTCTCACATCTCTATTAAAGAGATGTCTCTCCTTCTCTTCTTACATAGACATTATTAGGTTAATCCTTCTTCTTGAACTATTGTATGAGCTTGGCTCTCACTCTCTCTCTCTCTCTCTCTCTCTCTCTCTCTCATTCTTAGGAATTTTTGCCCATTCTCTATATCAAGGGGGTTTTTTCATGCTTTTCCCCCTTCAAAATCTTGTCTCCTTGTTGTTTGGATCTTTGGTGCATGCTCCCAGTATTCAAATTAATTCATGGTAAATCTTCGTTCTCCTTGCTCATTGAATTAAACAACTTCCTATCTCACCTTATTTTTGTTATTATTTTAAAAAAAACCCCCAGCAAATGCAACAAAACTTGAACCCAAAACTAAAATATGTGATGAGTTACCAACAACAATTTGTAAAGTAGCACAAGGAGCAAGTGAGGTCACCATTTTTTGAGTGTGAGTCATGTGGTGAGAGGCACCAGAATCTAAAATCCAAGTGGGCCCAGAAGTCGATGCCCATGCAGTAAGAGCATGACCTTTCCCTATAGGGGAGGATGTGGATGGAGGAGAAAAAATATGATGCTCCTACATGGCTTCCTCTAAAGCCTCCAAACATTTCCAACACCTAGAAATTGAATGTCTATCCTTTCTACAAAAGCTACAGGTGTCACCTATTTTCTTCTTAGTCTTGGAGGAAGAATTAGTAGATTTTGAAGAATATTTACCCTTTGAAGGATTAGGTGGAGGTTTTGAATCAGTTTTCTGTGCAGGTTTGGAGGTAGAATCACTGCCTGCTAAATGTTTTTGTTTTTTTCTTTCTATTTTGGTTTCCCCTATGATGAAGAAGCGACCAATGTTTTGTTCATAGAGCCAGAAGTAGCATCCATCTATTGAATATTTGACTGCTCTTGAGTCAACCGATCACAGAAAGCCTCAAAGGTAGGCATAGTGTGCCTAGCACCCAAAGAATTTATTGTGGAATAGAAAGTGGAAGAGAAGATTTGAAACTATCCTCATAGCTTTGAGAGTATCAGAAAGATACACTCATTATCTGACTTGTTCTTCCCACATCCCTGTAAAACTGAACCTAGAGACTTGAACTTCATCAAGAAGTCCTCAATGGTGGGAAAACTACCAGGATTTAAAGATGTTAACTGTGCATCAAGATGTAGTGCCATGAACTCATTAACTGTGCCAAATAGATATACAAATTTTTCCCAAATAGCCCAAGGAGTGTTCAAATTCTTCAAGTGAAATAGGAGACTATTAGAGACATTCAATTCCATTAAGCCCATGGCTTCATCCATTTTGTTCCTATGTTGAAGAACCTCAAAAGGACACTGCAGAGCAAGTTGGTTCTCATCCAGACAAGACCATAAGCCTCATGACATTAGCAACCTGGTCATGTGTGCTTTCCAGGTGTAATAGTTATGAGGTGTTAGTTGGGCAACTGAAGGGTCTGGCATTGAGAGAAAGAAGACAAAAGTAGAAGAGTCTTTTTGAATTAAATTATGGAAAGAGAAATGCACCCCCCATAATATAGTAAACTAACTCTCATATACCAAAATAACTATGAAAGCACAAAAAATGAGAAAATAAACCTGGTGTTTAGAAGTGGAATGGAAGAAAACTAAAGCCTCACTTTGATGATGAAAACAAGTACTCAAATGGAAGAATATCAAGATGAAACCATCATGCATGGATCGGGCTCAAAAAGAGCTTTCCCATGGCATATGGTTTGTCAAATTTTGACGTCCTATGCCCAAGGTATGAGAGAAAAACCAACAGGTGCTCAAAACTACAAGCTCTCTTCCAAAAATATAGAGCGGGAAAAAAACTAAAATCCAAACGATAGTCATGTGTTGATGTCAGCATGGATTGATGATGTCAGCACATAGCCGCAGAAAATTTTTGAGTTGCCAGAATGATTACGTCAGCAGATCGAATGATGATGTCAATATGTGGCGGTCAATGGTGGCAGTTGGGCGATGATCAGGCAGTGCTTAGGTGGTAATCGGGGGGTCCGTAGGTGGTGGTGACACACGCACAGGCTGTCAGTGGTGGTGGAGAACCAGCTAAACATTGGCAGCGCATCCAGAAAAGGCAAAAAAAATATTTTTTTGCCTCATTTTGCATGTTGTATGACATGTGAGTAAAAAATTGCTCTAGAGGTCACTATGGCCCAAACAATTTGTGCCTTATATGAAAAAGTGGGTTTTGGGGCATTTTGGATGAGATCGTGAGGTTGGTTTGTGCCCAAAGTGCACCAAAAATGACGCACCCGGATTCAAGGCAAAAAAACCTAGGAAGCTGAAACTTTCCACTTCAAAAACACTAGAACAAGCAGCAGCAGAGGAGATCTGATACCATAAAAGATCAGAGAAATACTGATCCAATAGCACCTAGGGATACCTTCATGCAAATGATCTGTTATAGGAAGAAGCAAGAAGGAGGAAAAAATAGAAACTCAAAAGCTCAAAGATACTCCAAAAAAGAGCAAAGCAAAAGTCTATTCCAAGTTAATTGACAATAATTACAAATTTCAACCTAATAAGGTGAACAAAACCCTAAAGGCTAAAAATCTAGGTTGCGCATTAATAATTAATAGGAATATTAATTATAATGCACCTAAGAGAAAGCTTAAGATAAAAAGAGTAATAACTACTTAAATAATTAAATCAACATGATTTAATTAATAATCCTAAGGTATTAATACTCTAACAGTTTCTATTCTTCAGTAGTCAAAGGTCTTCCAAAAGGAGGATAAAATCTAGATTGAATTACCTCCCAAATACCATTCTATAATGTTTCAAGGTATGCTTCCATCTTATCCTTCCAATAGAGAAAATTCATGTCATCAAATATTAGAAGTGTAAATTTTGCGCCATCCCAGATCTACCTCAAGTGGTCAAGCTTTAGCTAGAGTAACTTGGCTCTGATACCAATTGATGAGCACACTTTGGGTGTTGATAGGGGGATGAATCACCATAAAACAAGTCTTCAACAACCAACTCTAGTAACCATGACAAGAAATAATATGAAAGTAAAAAACATGACCAACAACACAAGAACACCAAGATTTAACGTGGAAAACCAAAACTGGGGAAAATGACAATAAGCACTTGTCCACAAAGATAATTTTGATGCAAAAGCATCCTGGGTGTAAGGGCAATCTTGCATCACCCAAAAATATGTGTTTTTCTATAAGGGCTATTTTGTACAAAGCTGCTATTTTTGGAAACTTACTATTTTTAGTAAGTTGGTCGTTTGAACTCAGAATGTTCTAATTTTCCAGGTGAAGGTTCATCTTAGTCATATAAGAATGTCAGTTGAATTTCATTGCCAGATCATCTGTATTAGCGAAGTTATTAAGGATTTACTGTTGAGATTTTAGGGTGCAAAACTTTTGAGCTCAATTTTCAGTACCTTAGAGGCTCCAGATCAAGGTCGAACCCCTAGCTGACTGGCACTTCGCAAGTCAAGCACTATAGATCACGATCTCCCCTTTTTGAAAAGTGGTTATAATAGCCAATCAGAGCTATGGTTCAAAAGTTATGGCTTCCAGAAGTTGGGCTACCTAATCTCATATTTTGTAAATATTTAAAGCTGACCCTTTTGTAATAAAAGTGGAAAAATAATTAAATGCTAAGGGTAGTCGGCCTTAACGGCTAGATTTCTGGAACCTTCTCGGGTGGTGGAAAATTGCCTATTTAAGGAAGGCCCGTGGTGTTTTCTAGGGCAGTTCTGGGTGGTTATTTGAGGCTTTGTCCTACAGATTATTGTAAGGGATGCC
>MU225405.1:232845-254341 GCA_018584345.1 Thuja plicata | reverse complement strand
TGAATTTCATTGCCAGATCATCTGTATTGGCGAAGTTATTAAGGATTTACTGTTGAGATTTTAGGGTGCAAAACCTTTGAGCTCAATTTTTAGGACCTTAGAGGCTCTGGATCAAGGTCAAACCCCTAGCTGACTATTGCTTTGCGAGTCAAGCACTGTAGATCGTGATCTCCCCTTTATGGAAAGTGGTTATAATAGCCAATCGGAGCTACGGTTCAAAAGTTATGGCTTCCGGAAGTTGGGCTACCTAATCTCATGTTTTGTAAATATTTAAAGCCGACCCTTTTGTAATAAAAGTGGAAAAACAATTAAATGCTAAGGGTAGTCGACCTTAATGGCTAGATTTCTAGAACCTTCTCGGGCAGTGGAAAATTGCCTATTTAAGGAAGGCCCGTGGTGTTTTCTAGGGCAGTTCTGGGTGGTTATTTGAGGCTTTGTCCTACAGATTATTGTAAGGGATGCCCAGGTGGATTTTGATATTGTAATTCTAAAGTTTGTAATTCCACATTTGTGGAGCCAATAAGAAGCCAATTTTCTGTTCTTGCAAATTTCTATGTTTCTCTTTGTTTCTGTCGTGTGTTTGTGGTATTAAGGGGAGCACCTCTTCATCAAATTTACTAAAGTATATAATATGATTACAAAATATTAGGAGCTCACTACTCTAGAATACCAATCAGAGGCTTACTGCCAATACAACAATGAATGTGAATACAGAAGAAGTCTCACTCCCTTACAATACAAACAAGAGCTCATTGCTCTAGACTTGCATATAGAGGTTCACCAATGCTGAAGCAGCAAGATGCAATAATAAACTCAAGTACCCAAGAATCACTATCTTAATGTATTTATTCCCTTTTTAAAGTAGATATAAATGTATTCTCCTGATAATGCACCTGATATGCATAATACTGTCCACACTAGCAGCAACGTATTACTACCTTTTATTCTCTGCCACTATAACTAAAATTTTCTTTGTTGATTGTTGAACTGGTTCACGCAGTTCAGTTTATTTTCACCTTACACTTACATTTTTCCAAGGCATCAACAGTTCTTATATACAAAATAGATAATTGGATATATTATAACAAGTTCAAGAAAACCAAAAGGATATTATAAATGAGCTCCATGCCGGCCAAGGCATAAGAAAAATGAAAATAGGATCAATATCAATAGCATTCAAACCAAGGACCCAAGCGGATAAGTAATAAACATTAAGTACATAGTCCCATATAGCATGAACCCATCGAGATAATATATAAGCATTAAGTTTAAGAATCAGACCTAAATATGATATTTCAACAATCAATAATTATAGCACCCATATCTAAAACTAAAATCATGATCCATCCCAGTAGAATGATGGCCCAAGAACATGCTACACATGTCCCAATGCTAGATCTACAATAAGTGGAACAACAATGAAAGATAATCAAACATGTAGAAGCAAACTGCCAACTACCAGTTGTAACTAGACCTCCACACGCTATGGAGAGATCTATACGTCGCATTAGAAACCATGCCAACATTCTCAATTAGAGGTTTCCAAACATATTTTTGGATTAGAAAAATAGTTGGTAAGCACGAAAAATCAAGATGACACAATCTCTAGAACACCAGGTACACACTCCTAATCACCAGAGAATGCCACAACGAGGACAAAAACATAAATATATCTGAATGAGTAGCAACACAACTTCAACCCTGATTTATGGAAGAGAACTATTTTAGAAAGATAAATAATTGCAACTGCAAAAATTCTAACTACAATGGAACACAACGCTATAATTGACATCTAGACCAGGTAGACATCCAAAGATAAGAGTATAATATAGGAGCACTATAAAACACCATCTACTCATGATCATAGCATACATACCTGTCTTCCACTGTTCTGAGACCATATAAGATACATACATGTCTTCTACTCTTTTGAGACCATATAGAATACATACTTGTCTTCCACCATTTTGAGACCATATAAGATGCATACCTATCTTCCACTTCTCTATAGATAGTAAAAAAAGCCCACTTTTCTTCCAATATACTAAATGTTCAACATACATACCCACATCACCAAGAATAGCACTTTTCCAGACCACACAGTTTGAGGGAACACAAACTAAAACACCTCAGAAAAATATGGAACACTTGTTGGAAATAATGGGAAGTATGTACTAAGAGGGGAGGGGTGAATCAATACCTCTAAAACTTTTATCTCTTTAATCTTAATCCTTTATGTAATCAATTATATTACCACCCATCTGTCCTATCCTATATTTGTGTAAGTTATATCAATTCATAAACTTAATAAACATGTAAACACTCATAGAAGCATTCATGAAATGTACTGACACGTGACACAAGATATATGGTAATGCAGAAAATCCCTATCAGAAGGTAAATATTGCAGTGGGGATGACACCAACAAAAACTTCACTATCTTCAGATTGGAAGAGCCCGGTTAAGGCTTACAATTTTGATCACTTCTGATGATCTACCCTATTAGGAGTATTATGTGGAGACTGGTTAAGGTCTACTCTATTAAGAGCTTTAGCAACACTGTTTAGTGTGCACTCAGTTAAGAGATTTATAAATGATTGTTAAATCCACCTTTCTTGAAAGGATTTCTTCTATTTTTTACACTTGTTAGAATGTAGACAAAAATACTCATTTGACCTAAGTGTATGCAATCTACAATTGTTGATTACAGATCCATTAAAATCACATGTACAATGTATCATCTAATGTGATTGATTAATACCTATGTTGCTTGGTAGCCTTGAATCTGGTTCTTGATAACCTAATTCATCTTTTGTTGTTCTTGCTTGAAACTTTTAGTCAGATCCATATATGTTCTCCTTGTCTACTCTTATCCTCACATCATGTATGAAAAGAATGATTACACATCTATTTATACAGTAGATTGACCTAATTTAGTTTCACATATTAAAAATATAACTCTATGATCAAAGGTTTACAACTTGACCATGATCTCCTAGTTTGCATATTTGTAATTAGTTAGACTGATTAAAACAATTAAAATTACATTACTTGTCCCTAAAGAAAGGGTTTTAAATCAAATCAAACCTCTAAATATAAAACATAAGTGTTTTATCTAATGTGGAAGTTTCATCCACATTTCTCGGGATATAACTGACTTTCGGTGCCTGATGCTCGAGTTGCTCATGAAAGTAGGTCGATGTTCCTTTAGTGAACTATCTTTTGGGTTCCTTTGCTTTGTCAGGTTCCTCTTTCAGTTTCCTCTATCGATTTCCTCTTCAACATTTTTGGTTGTACTATAAAACTATGTTTTCAGGTTTCTCTTGAACTTAACACTTTCGGTGACCTTTGTTATCTCTACTTTCAGTGTAAGTGTAACCAAGGGTTCAAAAACTATTTTCCCTTTGCATACTAATGGAAAAATATGTCTTCAATCTCCCTCTTTGACATTAGTATCAAAACCTAGTATGTGCAAAATACTAAACTGTGTAGTATGTACACCATGTGTTTACTTTGTCATTTATGACTGCCCCTATGTATATGCTAGTATAGTATATGTATATACATGTACACTTGCATTTATACTATACTCTTTTTCACCTTATCTTAATATTATTTTCCCTTTTGTACTGTACATATCATCATTTCCCCCTTTTTTCTATATATATTGTACATATCATTTTCCCCCTTTTTTAATAGTAAGGGAAAAGGTGTATACTTACAACTTATCAAAAATATGGGAATGAGAAGTCTTCATATCCTCCATCATTTTCTCCCATTTCTCCTTTAGGTGCTTAAGATCCATGTGCTCTAGTGTAACCCTGGCATGCATATCATAGATGTTGTCTGCTATAGACATCTCAGGGGTGGAAATTAGTTATCTTGCTGAACAGGTGTTGTTGCAGAAGTGTAAGGTTTGGTAATAGTTGAGCCTATAGCTCGGTAACCTCATCTCTAAACTGTGATTTTTCTTCCCAAATTTCTTGTCTCAACCTTTTGATTTCTATAATCTTATCATAATGCAGTTTGATTGCATTGTCATTTGTGGTTAGACCTTGTGCACTTGCATTTAGATCAAAATTTAACTTTGCTATCTTATCACTAATTTCCTTACTGAATTTCTCTAAGGTGCACAACTTCTGAATTAAGGCTATTGCTTCTGAAATGATAAGGTATAATTCATTTGCTAATTCAAAAAGCTTTACCTTATTTTATGCCACTTCTTGGTTTATCTTCTTGGTCAATTAGTATTGGTACTTTTTCTCTGCTTGTTCTTCAATGGCTTTTTCTGCATCCACATTTTGAGTTGTGATGGCTTCAGTTAGAACGTCAAGTTGATCTAGAATGGGGGCATTGTGATCAACATCAATGTCAGGAACTATCTAGTGTAAGATATCTCTTGTATTTTCCAGCACTAGAGAGTCCCTGTGCTCTTTTCTAAGCTTTTCTTGTAAAGCTTTTCTTTGACAAATTTCTCCATATTCTTGGAGAGACTCATAATCCAAAGTAGTTGGATCACACTTGGGTATCTCAATGATTTTGTCAAGTGTTAATTCTAACTTTATCTTCTTGGTTTTCTTCTTCTTGTGAGATGCACCTGTATGCAGTACCAAAGCAAGTTTTTCTGCTTGGTCTGATGTGCTGGATGAAGGCTTCGGTGGTGTTGTACCTTTTTGTTTCTGTTGGGGGTTTGCCTTTCAATTGTGTGTGGACATCTCCTCATCAACCTTTGGTGTATCTGCAACATCTCCTTCAGTGTCCTTAGGAGTGGTATCAACTGGATTATCTTGTTCACCTTTCTCTTTTTGCACTTCATCTGTATCTTTCATTTGTACATCCTTTTTGGTGTGATCTTCATCTTTTGGTGTGTGATCTACATTTGTAACATTTTTTTCTCCACCGATGATTTTTTGTTCATTAGTTGTATCTTTCTTTTCTTCTTCCCTTGCATCCTTAGGTATGCTTGCATCCTTTTCAGGTGACTTTTCCTTTTCCAAGATTATATTGATATCTTGTATCAATAATGGGATTTGTCCTGGTATGTCTACCTGTGTAGAATCTGTAGCAGTGGCATGTTCATCGGTTTGGTCTGGGACAACAGTGACATCTTCATCTTTCTATACCTCATCTGTAGGATCTACTCCGGTAATATCAATGATTGTATTATCGGGCCATGTTTCATCTACAATGTCCATATCCTTTTTAGATTTTGTGTTCAACGCTTCTTCATTAACATCCTCATTAGTTATAATAATATGTTTGGGGCTTGGTTTAGTCTGATCTCCTTCATTTTATGGCTTATTAGTGAGTGCTATTTGTGGCTCGGGACTTGTGTCATTTTTAGGTATTTCAAGTATCCTTCTCCATTCATCTTCACTCTTCCTATCTAGCTCAATTAGATATCCCTTTAGCACTTGGTAGGCTATTAACTTTGGTGAGAACCTTTTGGAATGTTCTTCATCATTTCTTCAATCTCTTCCATCTTAGATTCTGGTGGCATGACTGAAACTAGGGTTATTTCCCTTATTTGTTTTTCAGAATGTAATGCAAATGTACACCTTGCTGATAATCTATTCATAAGTTCGTTTGGCATTTTACCGTCAAATTGTATTGGAACATATTTGAATGCACACATCATTGTGATAGTTGCCTCTTCCATCTTATTTTGGTCCTCGGCATGCAGAGTTAACCATTTTCTAATATTAGGGTCATTTATTATACCCCTCTTGATGATAGATTCACATACCTCATCAATTGTGTTAGGATTTTTTCTCTTCTTAGCTTGTACAGATTCATCCTACTCTGTGTCTTCTATGTCTTCCTTAGTTTTGAGGAACTTTATTCTTTTTGTTGGGCCCTTTTTCCCTGTTTAAGTCTTTCTTTTATAGGTCCTCACTTGACCTTTATTGATCGGACTTGCATCCTTTGCTGTCTAACTTCTGGTCCTAGATGCAGCTGTAGTTCTTGGTTTCTTTGCTGCTGCTAGTGGTGGTGTAATAGAATCTATGGATTCTGAGTCACTCACCTTCTTAGCTTCACCACCGGGTGACTGACCCTCAATTTCTTCTATCTATTCTATTTCCTCTTCAGTTACTAACAACTTTTTCTTTAGTGTCTTAACCATTTTATCTTTCTTTCTATCAATATTTTTCACAACTAAGCCAGTTTTAATCCTTTCTTTGGCTTCTTCATAAATTCCAAACTTAGGTTGTGACCTGTCCAATGGTTCATTGATCAATGCTTCAATGGCATTGGTTGCTTGATCTATGTTAATCTCATAGTCAAGTGTTGCCATCCATGCTTTCCTCGGTACAACTCACTTGATATAGGTGTAATAAGAGCCCACCATAAAGCAAATGTCAATCTTGTACTTTTCTACTAATTGATCTGGAATCCTCATTCTTTCTTTGAATCCAACAAAGTATTCATCCATGACTGATTCAAAATTATCTCCTAGTAATTTGATGAACTCACTAATCTGTGTGGTCACTGGTCGGGTAGTGTCCCATTTGACATTATCGATAGATGGAAAGGATTCTTGGAAATAGAAAAAAATGCACATAATGAGTGAACCAAACTTACATGAGTTAGACTTTGCAGTACTGATTGTCCTCATGTTCTCATCTAATTGCCTTAGTAGAAGTTCTGATAGATCTAAGTGCAGTCCCTTCTTAACAATTTTGTGTTCTATATCCACTGCTCCAGATGCAATACGGTTCATCCTGCTAGCTTGAAATAATTTGTATCCTAAGACACATGCCCCAAATTTCATTTCATCATCAGTGATGGTGGATACCTTTAATCCTCTTCCATCCCATGCAACTCCTTTGTTCTTCTTAATGTCAACGCGAGGAGGGTGTTTAGGTGCCTTGGGTTTCTTGGTTATAGGATAACTAGTCACAATGTGTATAAAATTCTTGGTTATCGATTTAGGCTCATCCAGCCATATCTTTCGGTCATGCAGTCTTCTTAGCACTAACTAAATCCATTCAGTCTTGAATTCCTTCAGGAATAATAGGGCATGTGTGAGCCCTTTCACTTCAATGTGCTTATGTTCTTCTTTGATTGTTCCATCATCTTTACAAAGCTTCTTGTAAGCTTTCTCAACCTCAAGGTCTTCTATTTATGTAATCTTGCAGTGAATATATGCTCAAACATCCTCAACGAGCAAAAGCCTAGCTAGTATACTAGAGAATACACCAACGTTATCGAGTTGTGAAGCAACTTCAGGACAGATCTTGTAATGAGGTTCTTCACAAGTGGTATTCTTGATTAGATTAACCTTTTTCTTGTTTTCATTCTTGATCTTGGAGGTTCTTGAAGTAGTTGCCATCATTTTAGAAATTAGGGCTTTTCCCCATGTATGAAAGCAAAGTTCTCGGTGATTGCAGTTACTTACTTCAACCTTCTCTGATTGCTGGGAATCTTTCTGAGTGCTGTGAATAGGGTTGGAGTCACTCTACAATTTGTTCACTTCATGCTTTGGTTTCTCTCTGCTTCTTCACTTAAATCACTTTGTGAATAACGAGTTGTTTCATCGACTATTTATAGGCTTTTTGCCCTAATTTGTGTCATAAATGCTCATCCACTTCTCGGTGTTCAAAGATGGAGTCGTCAGGTAGCAAAAAAATTTCTTTTTTGGTGAGAACGTGATGCTCAGGATAGGTGTCAACTCATTTTACTATTTATCGACGGATCTCGGTGTATGTTGAAGACAACATTGTCTTTTTACATGATTACCGATGGAGCTCGGTTTACACTAGCGACTTAGCTTTTTATGTGTTAACCGATGATGCTCAGTAAGTATAGAAAACTTAGCTTTGTATTTACACCGATGATTTTTGGTAAGTATTGACTGATGAGATTGTTTTCACAAAATCATAAAAGTAATACCATAGTGCACCTTTAATCATGCTAGTTTGGCATTTCATCAATGTATAATGGAACTGATGCAAAATATAACTTGGTATAATGCAGTTCCATACTTACAAGTGTTTTGCTTAGGTGGGGGTGGTGATGTCACCAGATCCATTGGATAAGGTGTCACCATTTGCATTGCTTGTTCCAGCTTCATCAGTGTTTGTAGCTTTCCTCCACATTTTGTTTCTCATCTTCTTGATGTCTCCCATGGTGTTTCCATTGGCAAAGGTGCTTGTCTCACTCACTTGGTCTCAGCAGTCCCTTTTTAGATGACCAACTTTATGACAGTGTAGACATTCCATTCTGGGGTTAGTCCAACTCCTAGACTTTCTCATCCATTGTCTCATGCAGTTTGCACCTATGTGTCCAAACCTTCCACATGTTGTGCAGTTTTCCCATGTGTTGTAATCCCAAACATATGAGTTACCAACTCTTTTCGGTTGATAAGCATTTTATTGGTCTTTAGGCTTCCATGCTTGCCTTTTCTTCTTCCTGCATTCAAGAGATGTGTGCCCATGCATTTTGCAAGCAGGACAGTATTTGTCCATGTAGGTTTCTTTCTTTGGTTGTTTCACCTCAGATTTATATTCATATGCTTTATGTCCTTTCTTGTTACATTTATAACAATTTCCTATGAATGAAGGTGTGGGGTTAGGAATACCTTTCATTTTGCTCCTGCATACATTTGATGTGTGGCTTGGTTTTCCACAGTGATTGCATGACTACTTTCTTGGTCTTGGATTTGTGTAGAATTATTTGGATCAGCTTGGTATGGTGATTCTCCATTCTCAATATACCCTAGTCCGGTATTGTTGTTGACTCTTCTTTGTCCATCCAGAAAATCATCCATCCTTTTGGTTCTTTCTTCAACTCTCTTGATCATGCCATTGTGTTGTTGCTGAATTCTTAGTTCATTATTCAGTTTTTCATTTTCTTCTCTTAGCTCACCGATAGCTTCTATTCTTTCAGTGAGTTCTATGTTCATTCAGTTTGCCTCCCGACTCATAAGAATAATTTGATTGGTGATCTCATGATGATGTTCTGTCAGTCTTCGTATTTCTGACTCTTTCTCTTGTATCTTTTTAGTGATCTTCCTTCTATCATAAATAGCTAGTGTTCTTTCGTGCTCAACTTGTCTAGCATTGTTCATGACATCAATCATTCTTACCATTTGTGTCTCTTGACCAATTTGTAGAGATTTCACTTGTCCAACCAGATATTGATTGATTTCATTCAGAATAATTTCATCAGATGTGTCTGATGCTTTGCTAGATGCATATTGTGATGACTCAAATAGATCAGGTATCTCCTCTTCATGGTAGTCTATTTCATTACAACGAGATGCCATAATCTTTCTTTCATCTAATAACTGTATCATCTTGTCTAGCTTCTTTATATTTTTCATAGAAGATCTGTATCTCTAACTTCTGATTCTCAATACCCTTGTCAAGCTTGTACTTCTCCATTGTATGATCTTTTCTCTTAAGTATTTAAACTTTTCCAGTTAAGAGATCTAGCTCTGATACCAAATGTTGGAAATAATGGGAAGTATGTACTGAGAGGGGAGGTCAGTACCTCTAAAATTTTTATCTTTTTGACCTTAATCCTTTATGTAATCAATTGTATTACCACCCATTTGTCCTATCCTATCTTAGTGTAAGTTATATCAATTCATAAACTTAATAAACATGTAAACATTCATAGAAGCATTCATGAAATATAATGACACATGACACAAGATATGGTAATGCAGAAAACCCCTGTTAGAAGGTAAAAACTGCGGTGGGGATGACACCCACAAAAACTTCACTATATTCAGATTGGAAGAGACTGGTTAAGGCTTACAATTTTGATCACTTCTGATGATCTACCTTGTTAGGAGTATTATGTGGAGACTGGTTAAGGTCTACTCTATTAAAAGCTTTAACAACACTGTTTAGTGTGCACTCGGTTAAGAGGTTTACAAAGGATTGTTAAATCCACCTTTCTTGAAAGGATATCTTCTATTTGCTACACTTGTTAGAATGTAGACAAAAATACTCATTTGACCTGAGTGTATGCAATCTACAATTTCTGATTACATATCCATTAAAATCACATGTACAATGTATCACCTAATGTGATTGATTAATACCTCTGTTGCTCGGTAGCCTTGAATCTGGCTCTTGATAACCTAATTCATCTTTTGTTGTTCTTGCTTGAAACTTTCAGTATGATCCATAGATGTGCTCCTTGGCTACTTGTATCCTCACATCATGTATGAAAAGAATGATTACACATCTATTTATAGAATAGATTGACCTAGTTTAGTTTCACGTATTATAAATATAACTATTTGATCAAAGGTTTACAACTTGAACTTGATCTCTTATTTTGCATGTTTTTAATTAGTTAGATTGATTAAAATAATTACAATTACATTGCTTGTCCCTCAAGAAATGGTTTTAAAACAAATCAAAACTCTAAATATAAAACATAAGTGTTTTATCTGACGTGGAAGTCAGATCCACATTTCTCGAGATATAACTGACTTTTGGTGACTGATGTTCGGGTTTCTCATGAAATTATGTCGGTATTCCTTCTATGAACTATCTATCAGGTTCCCTTTCTCTGTCGGTTTCCTCTTTAGCATTTTTGGTTGTACTGTAAAACTGTGTCGTCGGGATTCTCTTGAACTTAACATTTTCAGTGGCATTTGTTATTTGTACTTTCGGTGTAAGTGTAACTGACGGTTCAAAAACTGTTTTCCCTTTTCATACTAATGGAAAAATATGTCTTCAACACTATGCTTGACACCAATGACAATAAATAATAATCATATATTTCTAACAAACCTACTATCCAACTATTCTCATTTCTCTTCCCACTTCTCTTACGCACCTTGTTTTCCTCAAAATCTTAAAAATAAATATGAACTTCTGGAACAACTTCGTGCCACTCATACCAAGATATCCCTTTGGGTGTTAATTAAAAATTCATCTACATATCATGGAATGTTAAAAGAAGCCTTAAACAATAAGAATATTTGACCACCTATGCAACCTAATGATATGACTTCCTTATTGGAATGTATGCATGTATCTAAACCTAAGGATTATATTGTATTTTCTCAAGATGAATTACCTCCTTTGGAATTTTGAATTCAATGTGATCCTCTTAGGATTATTGTTCTTATTAGTGATAATTCTATTAGATTAACTGTAATTGATAATTGATCTGATCTAAATGTGTGCAACATTGAATTGTAGCATAAGGTTAATGTAGATACTTCCTTGATTCAACCTGATCTTTTTTCTATTCATGGTTTTGATAATGTCGCGAGATATACATTGGGTATTATAATATTACTTGTTACCATAGGTCTTGTTACCTTACCTACACCTATCCATGTCATGCCCAATACTCTTACTTACAATCTTCTTCTAGGAAGACCTTATTTGCATGCTATTAAAGTTTTCCCTTCAAATCTCCATTGTAAGGTCAAGTATATACATAATAACATAATGTATACCATTGAAGTTTATCATAAGTTACAAATTTTCTTGCAAATTGAATCTGATTCGCTTTCCATTCCTACACCTATTCAACTAAACAAATCTTCTCCTTCTAAAGATCTTCCTTCACCCGAGAGTGTTCTCTTAGAAGATGATGGAGAACCTTATACTTTACACCTTCCTTTATGGGATAATATAAAGGTCCTTTGGTAGAACCCGAGACAAACATGGTTATAATGGTAATAGTTGTGGTGCACATGAACATGGAATTATAGTGCCAATAGAAAGAGACGTGCACAAAATTTATTTTCGTCTCAAATAAAATTCATTTAATACTTCTAAAAAGTCTTGCAAACCACCCCTTAATGTGAATGTCATACTTTCCTCTTCTGAATCTCTTTCTCTTGTCAACCCACATCTTATAGATGTTGATTTCGTTTCCACTAAACCTCCTCTTGACATTTTTAGTACAAATGAGTCATTGGTTGAGTTATTAGGTGTCTATGATCATCTCCCTCGATATCACCATAATGGTGGGTTTCCCTATTGTCTAAATGTTGAAAGATACTTTGGGGAAGATACTAAAGATGAAGAGAAAAAGACTCAAGAGTTCCCTTTTCCAAAGGAAGTTCCTAAAAAAAGTAATATCTTATAACAAAAACTATTGATATAAGAATGGATCCTTAAAATGAAGACAAAACTATTAAGTTTGGGAAATTTTTAGATGATGATGAGCAATGTGATCAATCTTCTCTTCTTCTTGAATTTCCTTGTATATTTTCTTGGACTTATTTTGATATTCTTGGTATTGATGTTACAATTGTTACCCATAATAATGTTTTAATTCTTGATGCTAAACTTGTTAAACAAAAAATCTAAAAGATGAATCCCATGTTTTCTTTACTTGTTAAAGCTGAAATTGAAAAACTTCTTGAATTTGGTTCTTGAAAAATAAATGTATACTAATTTTTGAGACCTAAATAAGGCTTCCTTAAAAGACAACTTTCCCCTTCCAAACATTCACATGATTGTTGATTCTATAGCTAGATATATTTTGTTATCTTTTATGGATGGATTTTTAGCATACAATCAAAATTTCATCAATCTTCAAGACCAATATAAAATAGCCTTCATAACTCCCCAGGGAACCTTTTATTAGGCTATTATGGCTTTTAGATTAAAGAATGTTGGTGCTACTTATCAATGCACATTCTATGACCCTTATTTTCCATTATTGTATGCATAAAATCTTAGAGGATTATGTTAATTATATTTTGGCTAAATCTATTTCGCACCAAGATCATATTAAGATCCTTCAACAAATCTTTAAACAAATTAATAAATTCAATATGTGTTTGAATTGTTGAAAATGTATTTTCAGTGTTGATAGTGGAAAACTGTTAGGATTTGTAATATCACATCATGGGATTGAGGTGGAGATGAAGAAAATTGATGCTATTGTAATATGCCACCTCCTCAAAATATTGAGGTGGACACGAAGAAAATTGATGCTATTGTAATATGCCACCTCCTCAAAATATCTATCAATTACATAGTTTGTAAGGGAGAATTCAATATATTCATGCCTATCATCATCTCTATGCTAAATTGTATACTCTACCTATCATGGATACATCCATTCAAAATGCCAATCTGACACATATTAGGACCTTGAAGGAATTCTTAATCCTAACACACCTCCCCTCATGAGTGTTCCATGTATTTCCAAACCATCATCTATACCAACATGCCATAATGTATCACCTCCATCTCTTTCCAATAACATCTTACATCGTTCATTATCACACATGTCCAATATCAACATATCTACCAAAAAAACCATTAACAACCTTGCTCAAAGTGTTTCATCCTTACAACAACTTGTTTTCATCACCCAATCCAAATACAACATCCTTACTTGTGATATTGTTATCCCATTATTCCACAATATCATCCGTGTCATTGTCCCTCAATACATGGAAATATCTACCTCAAAGACATATAATGGAAAAGGTGATCCCTTGATTCATGTTAAGACATTCCAAACCTTGTGTAGCTACTCCTCTTATGATCATAGACTTATGGAAAAAAATGTTTACTTGCTCATCTATACGCCTTATGATCGAATGAATTATTATTAGTGAGCTACAAGAAGAAGGAATTCTCCAACTCTCATTAATTGATCTCTTTGAATTCCTTATTAAAGTCAAAGGATTTCTTAAAGAGCCTTTCCTTTCATTGGCACCGAGGCTTGATCTTTACACTATAAGTTTATAATGAATGCTTCTCATTAGTGTTTTCTATTATCAATTTTCACTCCCTTAAAAGCTTCGATACAAAAATGTTTCAAAAATTTATTTCATACCTAATTTTCTATTACCTTATGAGAAACCTAAGCTTTATCGATCTATTACTATCCCTATACCTAAATTTATTCATCACAATACATCATGCAACTATAAAACACACATTGTGAACTTTGACCTTATTTTAATAAAACCATAGACAATTTTTTATTTATTTCCCAAGCTCACTCACTTTGGCTTGACAAACTAAATGTATCTTTTTGAAATATTTTTGAGTGTAGTCCTATAGTCCCAAATTTGGGTCCTTAATTGGACCTCTATCTAGGACTTTGTGGCTTTGCCTATGACCCCAATAAGTCACACAATATTAGAATTTCCTAAAAAGATTTTTGACATACATATAGCCAAACATGAAAAGTGTAGTGGGCTTATTTGTTGTTGGGTTTTATTTTTTCCTATCAAATTTATGACACATGATGACATTTCCATTAATACTTCTTGGATGCACTTTTTAAATTTTGACAAAAGACAAACAATAAACATCTTATCATAATAAAAATCAAGCACAACTTTATACTAAACACAAATTATTTTCATAGCTATATATTAAATTAAAATAAACTAAACTATCATCATTTTCATGCTCATCCATATGCTTATGATCAAATCAAACATTGTTAGTGAGCTACAAGAAGAAGGATTTCTTTAACCCTTATTAATTGATCTCTTAAAAATTCCTTGATAAAGTTGAAGGGTTTCTTGCAAGAGCCTTTCCTTTCATTGGCACCAGGGTTTGATCTTCACACTAGTTAAATGAATGCTTCTCATAAGTGCTTTCCATTATCAATTTCTTACTCCCTTAAGAGCTTAGAGACAAACATGTTTTGAAAATTTCTTTCATAACTAGTTTTCTATTGCCTCATCAAAAACCCAAGTTTTTTGGATCTCTTATTATCCTTTACCTAAATTTATTCATCACAATACATCATGTAACTATAAAATACACATGGTGAACCTTGACCTTCAAAAAAAATACACACAACCTTTTTTTAAAAAATTTCCCAATGTCACTTACTGTTTTAATATTTTCCTTAATATCTTAATTTCAGTTATTCGTAAAAAAAAACCTCTTAACGTGCCCATATTTTGAAATCTGACTATAGCTATTTTAAAGCTTTAATCCGGTCAACCCAACCTACAAACTTACTGTAAACAACTGTAATTTTATGCATTATTAAAAAGAAAAATAAAAAAACAACTGTAATATCTTCCCACATGATTTTTCCCCTAACATCCAACTAACACGCGGAGAGGAACTTTTATAGTACAAATGTCAGAATATTCTCAAATGGGCTTTTATAATAAGGAAACCATACATACATACATCCATCGATGACTTACCATACATAGCATAAGCAAGTCTCTCGGAGCCGTCCGTTTAAAGCATACTTTTGCATTTTCTCAGCCTTCATTCTCATCATTTCTATTCCAAGTGTTTTTTTTCTTTTCCTTTTTTTTGGTCACTGAAATCCGAAAAATTCGGTTGGAATAACATCAAATCGAATCCACTCCCAGCGCATTACGTGAGGGTTTGTAAATCTACGGGAAAAAAAAATTGTTCCGAAGCCTTGATAATGCACTAAATTCTGCCAGATACGGAAACTTCATAATTGGCAAGCAATAGTCACGAACGCAGCGGATTACAGGTGACATTTACAATTTCTTTTTCTGGTCAGAGCAGATCTAAAAGTTTTAGCGCATCAACAATTGTAAAATTGCTAAATTTGTTTGAAAATTTGTATTTTTGTTTGCTCAGATGCAGTAACCTAGGGTTTGAAGAGCATTTTGGATTGAGGCAAACTGGCGAAGCTACTAGATATGAGTAGAAGGTGTTCTCATTGTGGACACAATGGCCACAACTCCAGAACATGTCCGGACAGAGGCGTTAAGCTCTTCGGAGTGAGGCTTACGACCGAAGGATTGATGAGGAAGAGCGTTAGTATGGGAAATCTCTTGCATTATACGGCTTCAGCTTCTTCAGCTGGTAATAATAATAATAACAATAGTAATCTGCCTTTAACGCCTGAGCAGTCTGAATCTGGAGCCGCAGACGACGGCTATGTTTCGGACGGCATGGTCCAGAGCTCTAAATCTCGCGAGAGGAAAAAAGGTCCGGATTCGAGACAACATTTGCGCTCTTTTTAATGGCAGACTTCAGTAATTTAAAGCATTTGAGAATTTTGATCGCTGTAGCACTGTTTTGGGCAGATGTTTGGGGATTTGCGCTGTTAGACTTGAAAGCTCCGTAGTTATTGAAATGTTTTTATTTTAGTTTTTGTTGTCGCATTTAAAGCTGAGAAATTTTTGTTTCTTTGAAGGCGTTCCGTGGACAGAAGACGAGCATAAGATGTTTCTGCTGGGACTGCAGAAGCTCGGGAAGGGCGACTGGAGAGGCATTTCGAGAAACTTCGTCACATCGAGGACTCCTACTCAGGTTGCGAGCCACGCTCAGAAATATTTTCTAAGGCAGAGCAATTTGAACAAGAGAAAACGCCGCTCCAGCCTTTTCGACATAGCGGCCGATACTGTAAGTTCTCTTTTTATAGCCTTGCATTTGAAAAGAAAGAAAAAACTAAATCTAAATTTTGCAAGGTTGTTTGCTTTGAAATTTAGATTTTGTTTCAGGATTTTTATTAACAAGGTTGTTTCTTTTGAAATTTAGATATTAGTTTCTGCATTTTTATCAGTTGCCGTGTTGTTATTTCTTTTCTTACGCGGTACGTAGTTTGAGCGTCGTACTGTGCTTGAATTTCTCTGCCAGAGAAAAACAACTCTGTCGTATTTCAGACTTACATCTGTAAAACCAACTCTCATAAATGCTTTGACAGAAGCCGTCAGGAAACGTTTTGCTCGAGAACTTTCCGACATTTGATCTGTTCTTCTGTCGATTTTTCCGAACATGTCATCTTTTCGAAATTTACTTACGGAAAATGGAAGGAATCACAGTGGCCGTATCTTGAATTTTTGCCTGGTTCATTTTCAAACCGACCATTCTTCAACCGATACAGTAGTAATAATCCCAAGCTAAGTGTGTGGTAAAATAGCTTAATCTCTCCTTTAGTACCGTGCTTAAGACTAACTACCTAATACCTATTTAGATCCAATCTAAAAACGTCGAAGCCCAAACTTTGAGTATTATTATATACGCTTAAATTGTTAACTCGTTTTATTTCAATTCCTATATACACATTGTATATATTTTTGACGTTCTATAGGACATCGACAGAAGTTACGTGCAGAAGAGGAGCCCCAGTAGCTTAATTGCAAAGTTATTTCCTCCAAGTACCTGGTTGGAACCAGCTATTTGGAGAGGGATTTTAAGTTGTTTTTTTTTCAGCTAGTAAATTTTTAGAATTGTTTCGTCATACGTGCAAGTAAGATAGAAGAGGAACCCCAGTAGCTTAATTGCGAAGTTACTTCCTCAAGGTACACAGAACTCGTTGGAACCAGCTATTTGGACAGGGATTTTAAGTTTCTTTTTCACCTGCCCGTTAATTGTTAAAAATGTTCTGTCACTTTCCGTATGCCTATAATAATGGTATCACATGTAATTGCTCCGCTTAGTTGTCCATGTAAAATTGATTCACATGGGGTAAAGGATGCCTCACATGTAAACATACCTGTTCGCAAAAGTAAGTATAGGCTTTTAAAAAACTATTCCAAGGACAAAAATGCATTATATTTGTGAGACGAAAAGAAGTTTGGTGGTGACTTCGCATTGTTCTTGAGTTTGATCTTTAACTTACATTTCTAATAGAGTGACTTAACTTCTACGTCAATGCCTTTTATAATTGCCGAACTTCAACTGTCAAGTTACTAATTGTTAAGTTATCCAACATACTCAGTCCTAATTACTTCACCTCACCTCCTTTATGCTTGAATTAATCAACTCTTTGTTCAAGCTCTTAAAAAACTTTTATAAAAACGTGAAAGAATTTTGCTTTTATTTTTTAACTTTTATTTTTACCAAGTAGTCATTCTTTACAAGTTAATTTTTTTTGACTTTCAATATCAATTTATGTAAAAATTGGAGTAAATCAAATCTATCAAAATTATCAGATTTTTACAATTGGTTTAAATCAATTATTTATTTCTAGATTTGATGCTAAAAACACTTATACAATCAAATCTAAAAGCAAATAATTGAAATCAAATCTATTTGATTTATATGTATTAATTTTATTAGAATGAAATATAAAATTGTTATTAGTGTTTGATCATTCAAATAAAGTAAGAGAAAACCAAGTAAAAGTGAGGAAAAGAGAGAAGAAAATGACCAAAATAATTAATGGTAACTTGACTTGTTTAATAGAATGTATTAATTTTATCAGAATGAAATTCTAAATTATTATTTAGAGAAAACTAATTAAAAGTGAGAGAAAAGAGAGAAGAAAGTGACCAAAAGAATTAATGGTAAATTGACTTGTTTGCTGCTCAGTGTTCTTGTGTGGCAGTAACCTCCTAGCTGTTGCCCACATGTCTCTTTTTGCAGCATTTTCCCATTTTCTGGTTTCTTGATCTACTGGTTATGGCAGCATCTTCTTCTTTGATGCTTACATCCCAGTTCACCGTTTAATTGCATATGCTGGTTTATGTGTGTAGCTCTATTATCTGCGCCTGTGCCTCTTAACAGTTCTTTGGATTGTATGCGTTTATCATTAGGCCGATTCTTCTCGCATTCATCAATATACAATCTTGTAAAAAGTTTACAATAATTTTTTTTTGACTTAACTGAAATTTAGATATAAGGATTAGTTTTTCCTCAAGATTATTATTAGATAAATCTCCTTCTATCTTACAGCAAAAACATATTGTTCATGCAGGCTCCAGATTACCACCAAGGGATCCCACAGCTCTCAGCGGCCGTCCGCGAGCACAATTCTAGAAACTTCTTCGAAAATGGAGCGTCGCCAAATTTCGCCATGTCTATGGGACCATTTTCTCTCCCGTCATTTTCATCATCGCTAATTAATCCACACCCTCTATCTTTGACAACTCCAAAGGTAGAAAATCCCATCGTCGACAAAATAGCAGGAGAAAAAGCTGCATTCTCCATCCTAAAAATGGCTGAACGTCAAGAGTCTAGAGAGAACGTGAATTCTGCCTGCTATTATTCATTCCCTCTAAGGTTGGGGCCAGAATTAGCTACAAACACAAGGCATGTCACTAAGTCAAGTGCAGCCACAACGCCGCCAAATTTAGAGTTAAAAGAATCTATTGAAAACAGCGGGTTAAACCTTAGCATAGCTCCCCCATGTGCCGATCTTTCCAACAATATTGGACCCAATAAGAATGCCATTAGAGTATTATAGCTCATCTAGATTTGTCTAAAGATGAATTTAAAACTTGGCCTGGCCAATATAGATTCGCGGCCATTGCAAGACAGCTCTGTTATTATTGTTGTTATTTAGTGGTAGATGCTTAGAATATAAGTTGTTTCGATTGTCTTCGAGAATATCCCACTATCTTGTTATTGGTGCATTTCTTTTTACTCAAGAAAACGAAACATTTGTCCTCGTGTATGAAACGTAGCTTGTACGGGACTTTTAAAATTGGAATGAGCTCTTTCTTTTAGTCCATGGATAGATAAGTTTAAAGCATAAAAAACATTTAGCTGAGGATTGACATTGACTTAGTGGTTGTGAAGTTGACGTCAAGGGAAAACGAAATGACATATATCTCAGATGTGTGAGCTGTTACATTTTAATTTAAAATAATTAGCAGACTTAAATATAATATGAGCAATCATTAATTTATTTTAATTATGATAGAGAAATGACGTTTCAAACATATTTTGTTGATTTATTGTCAAGATGACAGATAAGATAGTAGTAGATGTTTCAAACTAGTTTATCTCTAGGATAAACAAGAAGCTAGTAAATGTGTCGAGGATAAAATTTTGTGGTCCATTTTTATACGGAATAAGATTTAAGTGGTCTATTTAAGACCATGCATTCTAAATATCTAGGACTTTGATAATGAATTCTGTTAAAGAAAAGAATCATGCTAGAGTTTTAATTGAAGAATCAAATGTGTTGGAATTATATTTATGGTTTATCATTAAATGATTGAGAAGTAAGTAGTCAATGTTTTGGTTCCCACTTTTTGGTCTTTTATTAAGGATGATTAAGTGTTGTAAATATTTATAATATTTTCTATAATGTTATGATAATAGACTACGAAGTGTCACCCAAAATATGGAGTATGTACCTCTCATTCATTATGATAATTATTTTTTACAGCCATTGCTTGTTATTCATCCTGACAACACACCATTAAGTATGGATTTAAAAATCACTCTCTTTTATTGGTAAGCCCAATAATAATATAATATTTCCATCAACATTTCATAAAACACTTAAAATTACAAACATATTCTCTTATAAGTCGCTTTTGTTTAGTTGGATCATATTTTTTAGTAAGTACATAAAAATGAAAATTAGTGTTTTTGTTGATGATACAATTTTTTTTTTTGTTAGTAGATAATTACCATTATAAGTTATTATTTTGCAACTTTTTACATTCACAAATAGGTCTTAGTTTTGAAAAGCTAAGCTATAAATCATACACATAGACAACAAAGTGTAGTCTAAAATATAAATTTCTTGTATCTCATCATAATCATGATAAAATTTAACTACTTGTCATTCACCATGATGATGGAACTATAAAACTACCTCTTATTCATCACAACGATACGATTTTACAACTATTTATAACTTCTAATTTATCTTGATGAAACGTTTCTTGAGAAATATTTCATTTTTTGATGACCTCACTAGAAAGCCTTAAAACATGTTATAACCTAGAATCACACTACATAATTAATCATACAAATGTATTGTAATGAAATACACTATAAATATACCACTTTTAATTTAAAAATATGTTCTTTTATTATAATTTTGTTAAAAAAAATTATTTAAAGCATCACTTTTTATGGTTATGTAAAGGAAGAAAAATCTTTCTTTTGTTTATTTTGTTTTATTAGGGTTTGATTGTGTATTTCTCGAACCTTTACATTTAAATTGTGGTTGTATTGAAATGTGATTATGAGGAAGTGTGATTATGAGGAAGATAAGATGTTCCACCTTCTATCCTCAAATGCACAAATGAAAGACCCAAGTTGATCAATCTAAGAGAAGGATTAATGCATAAATGAATCAACTATTTGGAAATGAGAGTAAAGAGGAAGATCTTAAATTATGTTAATTGATTACATAGATATGATAAATGACAGTAATTGAAAAGGATGAGAAGAAGAACCAACCTTAAAGAATTGTAGATATGAAAAATGTTGTTTTTTGAGGTTTGTAGACTGTTTTTAGAAAATCTGAAGCATGATCCGGAACCGGAATGCAGAGACGAACAAAACCCAGAAATCTTTTTCCGATCCGACATTGTCTTATGAAAAAGGTCAACCTTGACCCACAAATGTCACCCCTGACCCAATAATGTTGACCCTGACCTACACAGCGTCGACAGAAAATCTATTTGCGGAGCCCGAAAGAAAGCCGAAAAGGGTATCCAGATCTGAGTCCAAATCCACAGTCCCGAACCTATATCTGCAAGGAAAAGAGGTTTGTTTGTTGGGGGGGAGGGGTTTGCCTTAGTCAAACCCCAGTTTTGGAATTAACCTTAAATATATGTAATTGAAATTGCAGAAGTAAACAAAGTAAATGCATAAATTCACCTTGCTTGTAAAAAGTCCTTGTG
>MU225405.1:193904-223883 GCA_018584345.1 Thuja plicata | reverse complement strand
ATCAAGGTCAAGTTGTAAACCTTGGATCTAGAGTTAACTTGCGATGCATGAATCAAGAATTGAGCCTAATTTAGTATAAATAGATGTTCAAACTCAATTGTGAGTGATGAATTCATTATTGTTGATATCCACGCAGAGCATCTAAGGAGAAAAAGGAAGAATTCATGCAAAGGTCAGAAACATAACACATCAGTTGTCAAGAACACACAGAGGCTACCGATGAGTAGATAAAGGTATTATTCAATCATGGAAGGATGATTACTTATATATTTGAAGCTTAATTGGATTTGTTATCAGCAATTGAAGATTGCATACATCATCAGATCAAAGAATTTTGTAGTTGCATTCTAACAAGTACATCACATCTAAAATCCTTTTGTAGAAGGTGGACTTAACAGTTCTTTACAAATCTCTTAACAGAGTGCACACTTAACAGTGTCGCTAAAGCTTCAAACGAATTAGATCTGAACAGGTCTCCACTGTAATACTCCTAACAAGGTAGGTCATCAGAAGTGACCAATTGTAAGCCTTAACCGGCCCCTTCTTATCTGCAGATAGTGAAGTCTTGTGGGTAACAATCCCCACCGCATTTTTTACTTTGTAACAGGAGTTTTCTACGATATCATATCTTGTGTCATGTGTTATTTATTTTCATGAATATTTCTGTTATGGTTACATACTAAAGAATTTATGATATGATTGCATATACATAAAGAAAGATGAACAGTTAGATAAGATAATTTACAAACTGATGATTAAGGGTTAATGGGCTAACCAAGAAAAGTTTTAGAGGTACTGATTCACCCCTCCCCTCTCAGTACATCATCTCAATATAATTCCAACATTTTGAACACGCGTGTGTGCAAAAAGTGAGTAGAGTGTATGCCCCCACGTTAAATTCATTGCTAACACTTTAACAGGAGCAATGGTTTTAACGGAAACATAAACAACTCTACGAATTACGTTTCCACTATGAGATGCCCTCAAAGGAAGATAAATCAAGGGAAATAAAACATAAACATACATAAGAACACAAGAGGGATCTACCTAATGTGGGGTCAGTATGATCATAAGATAACATGTATATAGAAATATGGTATTATTGCAAATGAATTGACATCATTCCCCCAAAAAAGTAGAACTACAATCACAATGGAGGAAAGAAACTTAAGAGTTACAAAGAAGAATCTTTTTGGACCACAACCTGGAGACCAAAAAGAATTAGTGCTACCATGTCGCAGATCCAAGAAGACTACACAAGGAAAATAGTTACAAACAATAGCACAAGTACAACATAACATGAAACAACATATAGAAGAATAAAGATACATATAGAAGAATTTGTACAACAGGTTTGATTCTTTTATCGCCTTGCACCAACAAAGTAACAATGGTCATATAAAAGAGTCTAACAAACATTTAGAAAATACATTACGAGAGAAGCACATTACAACATGCAAACACAAAAAGGGCTACCATAAAAGATAAGCCAATCAAGCACATTGCCGACCATCCCCATCTTGGTTTATGTTATTGATGGAAGGTGGGCAACTCGCAAGAGGGACTATATCCAATACAGTAGGAATGATAGCCAATTCTAAACAAGGATCCTCTGGAGAATCTCAATGCTCGATACGAGGTGTAATTGTTAACTGAGTTGAAAGCATTTGAGGTAGATCAATATCAAGATCAATTATCTCATATTCATCACTAAGATCAATAGGATCATCGAGAGTGTCCTCCTCATCAAGGTTGATTGAAATGGGTTCTAAGATGCGGATAGGATCATCATACTCATTCATCTTAACATCATTATGCATATTGACTTCTTTCGACACGTCAGGCATAGGTTGATCAAAAGAAGGTAAGGAGTTTTGAATAGCAGAAGCACGGGCTCTAGCATTAGCTCTATACTTCTTATGACGTTCATTAGAAGATTTGTTACGTTTAGCTTTGCTTACCATATGTTGAGAACTAGGAAGAATGACCACAGTTTCCTTCATAGGTTCTATGGGAGGATTCTCAATAGGTTGCGATGAAATAGTAGAAGTTTGAGTAGTAGAATTAGAAGTAATTGATAAAGGAGGTATGGAAGGTGTAGGCAAAAGACCACGGTTAGGATCTATCCGAGGCATAATTAACTCAACAATTTTATGATGTTTGTAATCTTGGTATGAGTGAAAGAGATGATCAGGGTGAGGAGGACATGAGTTGGGTAATGAGGGCCAAAAGAAATCGAGAGTAGCACAATCTCTAGGCCTAGAAGGTTGATACAAACTATGATTAATCATCTTGACTTCTCCATTATGAATGAACTTAAGACATTTATGAATGGGAGAAGCGATAGCATGCATAGCAATTATCCAAGGTAAACCAAATTTGATTTGAAATTGATCAGAAGTAGGGATAATGATGAAGGTAGTGTCTACAACTTTACCACAAAGTTCAACAAGTAAGTTAATAGAACCAAGTGCAGGATAAAGAAAACCATTACATGTTTGGATCCATGCATTAGATGGATCATAATAATCACATTGTAGTCCTTTCATAAAGATATTTTCCTTAGTAATGACATTTATTAAAGATGTGGGATCAACTAGAAAACCACGAGTAGGTATCTTAGCAATCCTAGCATAGATATAAAGGGGACCATCAGGAGCTTTAATTGTTTCAGAATCATCAAAGGTAATTAAAAGTTCCCTAGGTCACTTGTCCTTAGTTTGTTTTTGATGTTTAGGTGGAATTATAAGTGGAAGTGGAGGTGAAGGATCTTCAACAATAAGTTGAGATGGCACAACACTCCTCACATGATTAACAATATGATTAAGATCATCCTTCTTTGAATCGTAAACGATGTCCACAGAAGATGGTTGAGCTATAGTATTCCTATCATGTGTAGGTAAAGGATTGGTATAGATTTCAAGGTTTTGATTAGGAGGAGAAATATATTTATTCCCATTACCATCAAAATTATCAATAGTTAAAGCTTTAGAATCAATTAAGTCTTGAATTTTATGCTTTAGAGAATAACATTTTTTGGTGTCATGGGCATTCTGGCGATGGTATTGGCAGAAAGCTTTAGAATCAAAGGATTTTGAAGCTATCGTGGTGGGAAGAAGAGGTTTAATAGGAGGCAAGGTAATCTTATTAGCACTTAACAACCTACTCATTATAGAATGCAAAGTTTCAGAGAGAGGAGTAAATGTATGATTCATACGGAAAGAAGAGGATGCAAAGGTAGCATTATTGGATGTAGCCACAACTTGATCAGCAACTGCATTCATCTGTTTATTAATCTTGACATAGTTGTTAGGTTTTTGAAACTTATTAGGAATAGGAGCATTGTCACTCTTATCAATTGGAACAGGAGCCATTGGAGTGTTGCTCTCAAACTGAATCACCTGTAATTGATAATGGTGAAGTGCTGCACACAATTGTTGAAAGGAGGTAAATTCAGTAAGCAGGATCTTATCTCTAATATCCTTTTGTAAATTTGAAATAAACATATGTTGAATATCAATATCAGGAACAGGATAAGAAATCTGAGCATGTAAATGCTTAAATCTACCAATAAAGTCAGTCAATTTTTCCTTAATATTTTATTTACAGTGCATTAAATCAGATAAGGACACTTTTTGACTAATGTTATTTTGAAATTGTTGAATAAAGGAATTAGCATGTTTAGGAAAAGAATCAATGGAACAAGGAGGTAAAGAACAATGCTATTGTAAAGCCTTATCTTGAAAGGTTCTAGTAAACAATTTAGCTAAGATCCTATGGTCATGAGCATAATCACTACAAAGGATTTGAAATGTTTTAACATGAATAACAAGATTGCCTTTACCATTATAATTATCAAGATGAGGCATATCGTCTTGCTGAGGGACAGTAGCACGAATGATGTCTAAAGATAAAGGACTACCCATGTCACATGACGTAGGAATGCTAAATTTAGATTGAGTTAAAGATGCAAGTTGTTTTTGTAAAGATGACACAATTTGAGCCAAACTAATAATTGTGGAATCATTAGAAGAAACATGTGGCATAGCAATATTGGGAACACTAGGAAAAGTATATGAAGCAGTAGGAATAGTAGACACAACCGGTGGAACATTAGGAACCATAGTTGGAAGAGGATTAGTATAAGTAAAAGACACACTATGATATGAAGGTTGTGAGGTAGGTAAATATACTGGTGGAACACTCATAGGGATAGGTGCACTTGTGAGAGAAGTTGTCATCAAAGGAGGAGTGTAAGTAGGAATACTAGGTAGAGAAACAGAAAGTCCTACACTAGTGACAATAGGTGTGAATCCTAACTCTTGAGCTTCTTGAGCTAAAGGTTTTACATTAAAATTCACAAGATGAGTAATACTACGTAATAAATTAACACCTTGGACGTTATCACAGAGGAATTTCTTAAGAGCCTCTATATCTTGGATAGAATCTTGATTATGGTTTTCTTGGATAAGCCAATTTCCCATTTTTTCAAGTTCGGTTGAAAGGTTTTGCACTTGTTCAGGAGGTACTCTTAAAGAATCATCCTCATCATGAGATGAGTGAGAAGAGTTATGCTCCATAGAAGGATTGGAATCATGAGTTATCAAATTATCATCAAGAATCCTAAGGAAAGGAGAGGAAGACTCAGGATCGAAGGAACCCATAAGTCTACAAATACTTCTAACCAGGATACTATAAGTAGGAGTAGAGGTGGTAAAGCTCATACACCAATATAATGCAAATGAACTTAACACAAGATTTTGATTTATTAATTTTGAATGTAATTTAAAGAATATGCAAGATTTAACATAAGCATGTAAATTTAACACCAAAAAGAAAGAGTTTTCTATCGCAGGTTCACCAAAATGTAAAGGAAGAAAAATCTTTCTTTTGTTTATTTTGTTTTATTAGGGTTTGATTGTGTATTTCTCTAGCCTTTACATTTAAATTGTGGTTGTATTGAAATGTGATTATGAGGAAGATAAGATGTTCCACCTTCTATCCTCAAATGCACAAATGAAAGCTCCAAGTTGATTAATCCAAGAGAAGGATTAATGCATAAATGAATCAACCATTTGGAAATGAGAGTAAAGAGGAAGATATTAAATTTTTTTAATTGATTACATAGATATGATAAATGACAATAATTGAAAAGGATGAGAAGAAGAACCAACCTTAAAGAATTGTAGATCCGGAAAATGCTATTTTTTGAGGTTTGTAGACTGTTTCTGGAAAATCTAAAGTATGATCTGGAACCGGAATGCAGAGACTAACAAAACCCATAAATATTTTTTCGATCCAACACTGTCTTATAAAAAAGGTCGACCTTGACCCATAAATGTCACCCCTGATCCAATAATGTCGACCCTGACCTGCACAGCGTCGACAGAAAATCTGTTTGCGGAGCCCAAAAGAAAGCCGAAAAGGGTATCCAGATCTGAGTCCAAATCCGTAGTCCCGAACCTGTATCTGCAAGGAAAAGAGGTTTTTTTGTTGGGGGGGAGGGGTTTGCCTTAGTCAAACCCCAATTTTGTAATTAACCTTAAATATATGTAATTGATATTGCAGAAGTAAACAAAGTAAATGCATAAATTCACCTTGCTTGTAAAAAGTCCTTGTGGTGGATTCAAATCCATGGATCCACAAGTATACACCAAAATGTGGAATGTAGAATGTAGGATGTCTTCAATCTCTTTCTTGTAGATCTCCAACACCAAGTCTTGAATGGGTTCTTTATTTAGAAGAGGCTTGGAAGAAGGTGGATGGAGAGATCACCAAAAGGGCACTATGTATCTTGAATCCTTGAATGGCCTCCAATGGATCTCCTTCATGAAAATGGATTCTAGAGTGCTTGAGGATGGATGAATGCTTGCTTGAATTCTTGCTCCTTAGATTGTTGGAATTGCACTTGATGATAGTTTGAGAATGCTTGATCACGATTAGAAGACTTAGAGAAAATGAGAGGAGAAAGCTCCCTTATATATGAAATTAAGGCACAATCTTCTAAGGAAGCCGATATAGGATAATTAAATTCCCATTAAATCTCTTACCCTTAGGAGAGGACCTATATTAAATATAATTTAGGAATCGACGCTTCAGAACCCAAAACAGCCGATCCGGAAGCAGGAAACAACTTTTGAAAAGACTGACATCCAGAAACTATGGGACCCCAAGATCTAAACCTTGGGTCAAGGTCAAGGTTGACCTTGACCTAGGTTAGGGTCGAAGTTGAAATAGACCAAAAAGGTCAACCCTGAACTTGAGGTCGAAGATCTCAGGTCTGTAGTCCAGAATGCAGAAATCAGGTTTGAAAGAAGTGGAAAGTGGGGCAGAATAGGGGGAAAGCTAGGTCTAGATCACGAACCCACTCAAGGTGCTTGACATGACCCCAAACCACTTACTCAGAAGGCTAAACCAGTCTATCATGGAAGTGCTTCCATTTTCTGATTATACAGAATATAAAAAAATTTGCAATGCACTTGAAGATCAAGATAAGACCACTTACGTTGGTCCATGGGCTTCTTTTTGCTAGGTCAAGTTATGCCGTTTGGTTTAAAAAATTCTAGGCCTACATACCAACAAGCAATTGTGGTTATATTTAATGAACTTCTCCATACAATTATGGAAGATTATGTAGATGATTTCGTTAGAAAGTCAAAAACACTAGGACATCCTCAACTCAATTAAGATTTAAACCCCAAGAGATGTATGTTTGGCACAACATTAGGTGAACTATTGGGGTTTATTATTTCTAGAAGAGGAATCAAAGTTGATCCCACAAGATTCAAAATTATCATGGTTATGTCACCTCAAGAGAATACTTAAATAATTGAGAAGCCTATAAGGAAAATTATAATCTATTGGATGGTTCTTAGTCCAGTTTTTAATAAATACGAACCTTTTTTCACATAATCTATAAGGAGAGAACTTTCAAATGAGATTCATAATGTTAGTAGGAATTTGATAAAATCAAAGAGTACCTAGCTAACCCATCATTTCTCATACCCATTATCAAAGGGTAACCATTATTGTTATATATCTCTGTGACACTTCAATTGCATTATGGACACTTCTTTCCCAACTTGACAAGAATGAAAAAAGAGGGTTATTTATTACATCATCTGCATCTTGGTTAGATATGAGCTTAATTATACACCCATGGAAAAAGGATGCTTGGTCATTATTTTTAGCTCTCAAAAGCTTACACATTACACATGCACAATCATCAATTCAAGATTTTATCTAAGGTGGATCTATCAAGTACCTTCTATCAAAATAAAAATTAATCAAATGCATGGCTAAATTGAAAATGCTACTTGTAGGTTCAACATTGAGTATATGGGTAAAAGATCTATCAAAGAGAAAATTATTATATATCAATTAGTAGAATATCCTATGCTTGACAACCATCCTCTAGTCACAAACTTCCAAGATAAGTCTAGCTTAACCATTGACTAGGAAATATAATGGAAGCTTTACTTTGATAGTTCATACACTCATCATGGTTTGAGAGTTGGTATTCTTTCCATCACCCCTCAAGGGGATATTATTCAGAAGATATTTAGATTGGTATTCTTGTATATACATAAAATAGAAGATTATAAGCCTTTATTAATTGGGTTAAAGATGATCAATAAATAGAATATCACTCAGTTTCACATGTATGGAGACATCAAACAAGTCAAAAATAGGTTCCAAATAAAATATGGTAAGTTGCTTCCTTATAAATGGATGGTAGAGAGTTTCACAAAATATTTTACACATCTAACTTGGGCAAGTCCCTCATATAAACATAAATTAGTAGATGCAATGATATCCTTACTAAGCATGCCTCATGGCAGTCTTAAATGTGAATTTCTAGTTAAGTAGTTTCTAATCTCTACCTATGATGTCTCGAATATCAATATGCTATGTGAAATTGTTGGTCCCAACTCTCTGCAATACCATGAAATTTACACTTATATAACAACATCCTCCCACCCAACCATATTGCAACCTATAGAAATATTTTATTTGATATAGTCAAGGACATAGAATCCCCATAAGAGATGTCCAACCTTGCAATAAGAGTCAACACAACATAAAACAACAAGATACAATCAAGAAAAACAAGTTGTCTCCAAATAAAAAATTTATTAATCAGATCTCTTCATACATGTCGGGCTGTAAGGCCTTCCTGGTTAAGGACAAGTATAAAGAAAAACAACTCAACTCATACCTACTCTTAGATCTTCCTAAGTCTCAAAGCTATCCTCTAGCAACTTCTCTGCTACCCAACCCTCCTCAATACTTCTCCCTTATCACCCCCCAAATGAGTGCAAGCCCTAAATTTATACACAACCACTAATAGGTCAGCCTCAAAAAATAATTACAAATCCCAAGAAACATTTTAGACCCACTCAAAATAAACCCTAATTAAATGCCGCATTTAATCATTTCACAAGGACCTATCCAACAAATCAAGTTGGCCACATATAGATCCACCTAGGAAATCATGTCATTCAGCTCCACTAATCAGAAACAATGACTACAGCTACAATCAATCGACTAGTTAACTCATTGAACCAATGTCATGAAGAACAACAACCGATAGATAAATAACATGATCTCTCAAACCACACCACCTCGAGAACAGTGATCATAGAATTCAACTCTATGAACAAAAATGACCAAACCCTTTTCACTGCTCTTGCCAAACATCTCTATGGATTGACCACTAACAAAATCTCAGAAAATTACATAGAACAAGAAACTTCTTCTTACATCCAGTCACATAATCCATCAGAACTATAGCACGATAACTCCAAATGAGTTACAATCATAGGAAAATCTTCCTAATGACCTCATGAACACCATATCACGACTGAACCTTCTGAAGATCCAAAGAAATCCACCGAGTCAACAATCACCTAATAGGTGACCAAGAACAAAAAACAAACACAAAATTGGCAACAAAAATTCACCAGAACACCAAATGTTTTTGGATGATACAAGATTACCGAGGACCCAAGATGCTCTTGCATCAGACACCTGGGGTAAAAAAATATTTTACATGAGAACAACTCATGAAAATCTGCAAGAACAAGGGACATTTATCCCATAATTATTCTTCCTCCACAAATCCTCCTCATCTGTAACCTCCACTGCCTTCCTCCTTCCATCAATCAGGTCTAGAAAATGACTCATATCCAACTCACCATCATATCCAACCTTAGCCTCACTCCTTAGATCTTCTCTCAACTCATATCTTCTGCAAAGACTCAGATTCTTTTCCTTCTTCTCCTTATCCACCAAAGGATTCAATGTACACCTCCTACCATCCTTGCTAATGGTAATTACATTCTTTCTACAATCATGAATAACCTCTTTGTTATACTCCAAAGGTCTACCAAGTAAAACATGACAAGCACTCAGGACCACTATGTCACATAATACTACATCCTTATAAGAACCAATGCAAAAATTCACCATGCACTATTCCCTTACTTCCACCACGTGATCATCATGAAACCAACCAATCCTATAAGGATTTGAATGTCTAAGTCTTCTCAAACCAAGCTTCTGGACCATCTCCTCAGAAACTAAGTTACCAGTGCTACCACTATCTATTATCACCTTACAACACTTACCTCCTACCTTGCATCTAGTCCTAAATAAACTCTTCTGGTGATAAGGTTCTACCTCCTTATTCACCATCAATCTTCAAAGCATACAAGCTTCCCCATTTTTAGGAGCATTGTTAGATTCACCAAAAAAGGTCCACCTTCTTCACTCACACAAGAAACTCTCTTGTCTTTTTTATGCTGAAAACCCTTGTGTCCTTTCAAGCCATACTTTAAAAAAGTACCTCTAAACTCTTTACCACCATTACCTCCCTTAGGTGTAACCAGTTTAGATTCTACTTCAGCTACTTTCTTTCCTGTATCACCAGCAGCAGCTTGCTTCTCTCTTCCTCTAGATTTATTCTGTTGTTTCTTGTTCAACTTATCTTCTTCCTTCAGGCCATACTAATAAGCCTCATCAAAAGATCCAATCCTCAGCATACTCATCTCATCCTAAATATTGAACCTCAAACCATTCACATACCTAGCCACCTTCTCTTTGGAAAGTTCTCTGTTATCAAATCTAATGGTTACCTTGTAAAATTCTTCAGATTAATCCTTCACACTCAGGTCCTTCTGCTTCAAGTTCTAGAATCTCTTGAATAACTCAAATTCATAGTCCTCAGGCATGAACTCAGTTTTCAACTTTGCAACCATCATCCTCCACTGATTGATCTTTATTTCACCTTCCTCTTCTCTATCTTTTTGCAATTCTTTCCACCACAAAGTTGCATGACCTTTCAACTTTGTATGTGCCAACCTTACTCTCCAAGGGTCTTGAATATATTCTAACTCAAAGTGATTTTCTAAATCACCTATCCAATCAATCAGATCCTTTGGGTTCAATGTACCTGAGAAACTAGATTCTTTCAACCTATAACCAACAATAAGCCTATCTATAGCTCTCATTAACCAATCAGATCCATTACTCCCCACAGATCTAGGCACATCTGTAGCTCCAAATCCCTCTGCAACTTCCTCAAAACCATCATCAGATACAAGATTCTTGTGTGATCCAAAAAAAATAGTCCTGATTCCTTCCATGATCTCATTCATAAAATTGGTCATCTCATTCCTAACCTCAGCTCAAAGATCTTCCTTCATCTGCTCCATCAACCTAGGGTTCATTCTTGGTAGAATCTTCTAGATCTTAGGTGTTACTGCCTCCAATTGATGATCTAATTCACCAAAGATGAGACCCTAACCCTTGAAAAACCTTAGTTCTCAAGAAAAACCCAACTAATAATAAAAAATCATCCTTCCAGCCACCTTGTGCAACTCCTTTGTTGATGTGAATCAGAACTAATCTCTACCACCTCCCAACACTACCACATGAATGCCACAAGTCCAATATTGAGATTGGTAGCCATCACAAGATCCAAACCTTTTCCTCTGATACCACCTGATGTAGTCAAGGACAAAGAATCCCCAAAGGAGATGTCCAACCTTGTAGCAACAGTCAAGACAATGAAAAACAACAAGATACAATCAAGAAATTTTTTTATCTCCAAATAACAGCTTTATTATTCATAATTTCTTCATACATGTTAGGTTGTAAGGCCTTCCCAATTATGACCAAGTAAAAATAAACATAACTAAACTCAGACCTACTCCTAGATCTTCCCAAGTCTTAGAGATATCCTCTAGAAGCTTCTCTACTACCCAGCCCTCCTCAAGAATTCTCCCTTATCATCCTCCAATTGAGTGCAAGCCCTAAATTTATACACAACCACCAATAGGTCATCCTCAACAAACAATTACATATCCCAAAAACATTTTAGACCCAATCAGCCTAAACCCTAATTAAATACCGTATTTAATCATTTCACAAGAACTTGTCCAATAAATCAAGTCGACCAAACATAGATCCACCTAGGAAATCACACCATTTAGATCCATCGATCAAAAACTTTGACCACAACTACAATCAATTGACTGGTTAACTCACTGAACTAGTGTCATGAAGAACAACATAAACCAATAGAGAAATAACATGATCTCTCAAAACACACCACCTTTAGAAGCGTAATCATATACTTCAACTCTACAAACAATAATGAACAAACCCTTTTCACTGCTCATGCCAAACATCTCTATGGATTGACCGCTCATAGAATCTCAGAGAACTACCTGAAACCAGAAACTTCTTCTTACATCTAGTCACAACATCTATTAGGATTCAAGCACCGTAACTCCAAATGAGTTGTGATCATAGGAAAAGATTCCGAATGACCTCATAAAAACCATATCATGACTAGACATTCTAAGGATCCAAAGAATTCCATTGAGCCAACAACCACCCAACCGATGACCAAGAATAAAAAACAAACACAAAATTGAGAACAAAATTTCACCAGAACACCAATTGTTTTTGGATGATGTAAGATTATTGAGGACCTAAGATGATCTTGCATCATTATTTAATGTTCATCTCAATACATGATTCTAGATGAAACCTTACATCATTGATGCTTATTTGTTGTGTTGTCTAAATGTGAAAAAAACTACTCTTACATTATAAGAATTTCATGATGGTGTCTTTGGTTGACACAATAGCGCTATAATCCTTGTAAAGAAACTTCACAAAACTAGATATTATTGGCCAAAAATGAAGAATAATTCTTATGACTGCATTGAAAAGTTTTCACCCCATGAGAAGACATTGTGGGTTTCAAGAACACAAGAGTACTCTTGGAATAGATATGAGGGTCCTATAGAATAGAAAATGAGGAACCAAGATGACAATGTGCCAAGTACATGATAAAAAAGTGAAGTGAAAACATGCATATTTTGACACCATGATATGTGTTAGTAAAAAGATTATTCTTTTCAATTTAACTCTAAAATACCCAAAATGATTAAGAACAATCGAATATAACAGTTGGAAAATTATTATTGAAAAAACCAATTTCCCTCTGAATTTAAAGGTACAGCTCCCTTATATGAATGTTTTTCAGTGAATTTTGCTCTTTCCTAGTCTAACAGGGGTATGTTCTTAACCTGAGAACAAAAGAGGCAAAGCAAGCTAATCCTAGGTAGGAAATAGCTCAGGCAGGACAAATTCAATTCTAAATCTAGCCAACTCTGAGATTTCATTAATCAGATTAACTCCCAAAATTGGTAATGCATAAACTTTTACTAAAAATGCAGATGCAAGACTAAAGAATAATGATGAAACAAAAATGAATCGATCTATATCAGAAGAACGTTTCCCAAACTCAAGATAACAACGAGTTTCCCCTTTAGCTAATTGTATCAAATCCTAATACAGAGCCCTAGTTCAAACACAGATTGTAAATCTAACTTAAAAGAAACACCCAAATTCAACAGACAGATAAATGCAATGCAAATGGAATAGATAAAACAATGGTATTCAGACATAAAAATTTGACTCAGCAAAATGCCATCTTTCACACCAAAATTTAACCGACCTTTGTATTGATTTTTGAAATAGTACATACAGAGTCCCAGATTGGGCTGTTACAAGAAAGGGGGAGAACCGAAATGGTTCAACTTCCCCCACTAGAGATGATAACCAAAGGTTTATCGATTACAGTAGTATCAAAAATAGCACAAGGGGGAATCTATTTAAGCTTCAGTTTCCTTCCCCTTGTCTAATTTAGCCCTATAGGCTATAATAGTTGTAATGAATTGAATGAGTTATTCATGCCTATTGAAGTGGACATTAGTGTATCAAATGAGCCACCTAGAATGTTACTTGGTGAGAATATTAATGGAACCAGTCTGATCTTTCAGTTCTTCCATCGCTCTGAAAATGCATCCACTCAATTGTTGGAGTTCTAGTACTTTGTCTAGATGGGAGGAAGAATCTTCAGCCAGTTTATGCAATTAATCAGAAAAGGAATTCTGCATATTGGCTACTCTGATTATTGCTTTGCCCTAACCACTGGTCTATGATTCTGTATGAAGCCCTAAGAGGAGTTTGAAATCTTTTCCCTGCTCTTCTTTGATCTTGACATTTATCTGTTGCAATCCTGCTTCATCCTGGATGATCATCTCGATCTTAAACTCTAGACTCTGAAGCTATTCGATCAAAGGCTCATCTCCTTTCTGTAGAATCTTAGCTTTTAGAGCTTCTTTAGTCTTCATCTTTACTGCCACATGCAACATAACTATATATTCCTGGCACTTCACCCTTTCCAACATTAGAGTATGTAGGTTCGTAGCAATGTTATTGTTCTCTACCTCCAACCTTAGAAGGGTGTTACCTAGTTGTTCAACCACTGCTAGTCCCTCAGACTCAAGCCTCTTAATCCACCATTTACCAATTTGCCCATAATGCCGGTCTTCTTGCAACTTAGCTAGAATGGATTGGTTCTCCGTAGCACTAGGGTCAAAGGTGGTTTGGGTGCTAGGAACACTTGCAATCAGATTGAGGAGCTGCCAAATGAAGTTGGTCAGCTTAGCCACTTCTGCCTTAAGTTGAACTTTGGCAGTCTTGAGCCCCTCGAGCTCTTCTTCTATCACTAGATTGGTAGATTTCCACTAATCCACCTTAGTGTCATGACAAGCCAACCCCATATCAAATGACTGCAACAGAAAGTATAAAGTAGTCATATCTTTGAATTTAACTTCCTTAGTTGGCTTGGCCACTTCCATGGTGAAGTGCCCAGTCTCAGGATCACAACCCAAGGTAGACATGGTCTTCACTTTATTCTATTTACTCACAACGGCCTTGGGATGAAAGGCTCATGACAGAGTGTCTTTGCTGGAAGCCCCTTCTTCTACCCTTTTCCTCTTGTGTTCCAGAGTATGTTCTATCCATGACTCTGCGCTAGTAACTTTGTTGGAAGAAACCAACTCCTCAATGAATAGTTTCCTTATAATTGGAGGTGTAGCCTTTGGTCTCAAAGGAAATGGATTTACTGAAGTAGGAGAAGAGGACACCAATTTGGCTACTGAAGCGACCTTCTAATTCTTCCTGGCATCTCCTTCTAATTCTATGGTTGAAGGAGTATCTTCACCCACTTCCACTATGATGGGAGACCATCTCCTTGGAGAATCCTGTGTCTAGGTGTCAACCAATACATCTACTATGACTTCTTTTACTAAACATTCTAGTTTTGCATCCTTGGTGAGCTCCTTTTTTGTTCCAATATTTAGAAGTGAGCCTTCTCCACAAGTCTTCTCCAATGTCATTGTTTTCTCAGGAGGTTCATCACCTCCTCCCGCCGGCTGGGTTGATCCTTTAGCAATGGTTGGAATCATTACCGATGAATTGGTTGTAGTACTAGAAACATCCTTTGCTGGGGTTCACTGAGTAGGAGGCTCCCTTTCTAACCTCTTCCTTCAGCCTGCAGTCCATTTGACCCATTGTTCTATTCTTTTGTAGATACCCCCCATTAGAGTCTGCAAATCCCTAATGGCTTGGTCAAGCATAGGTTCAAAACTAACTGGGGTGAGCTTTATCTCCTCTAGATATGTATTATCATACATATGGTTGCCATCATCTTCTAGCCCCTCTATTGCAATGTTAACATTGAACATTTTGATTTGTTCAATAGTTAACCGGGTGTAGAATCTCTCTCTGCTTTCCAAATCATCCTTACAATTAGCCCAATAGTCTTCAATATCATGTACATGATGAATTGAATAGCTCATTTTCAATACATCTCTGGCACAGTTCACTGGGTCATATTGCGGTCTTCAGACATCGTAGGTTTCCAAAGAAGACCTCTTTGAGAATGTCTTGAGAACATTCTTCGCCTCTAATTGGGATGCGCAGTTGTAAGCTCCGATGGTCATGGGGAAGTCATATCTGTTCTTCTTATCTTTAGCATAGAGTAAGTTAACTTGGAGTGCTTGCCTCATTACTTTGATCAACACGATCATATCAGTAGGATACCTAGGCAGCTTCAAAGGGAAATCATCAAAACCTGCAAGATGAAGATATGAGAAACCTCTAATGTGAATGAAATAACACCCAAACTGGCTGATAAAGAACATGGCCTTAGGAGAGAATCTCCTTTCTGGACATCCTTGGAGCTCCCTACACAATCTCATTGTAAACGCATCATTAACTTGAAGATACTCAACATAAATTTTATGCAATTGCAAAGAGGGGAAAAATTCATAACTCTTGACATCATCAGGAAATTCCTCTAATTTGGGAAGACCTGGCCAAATTTGGAGTGTAGCCAGAATATATAAGAGGACTGAAGACATATAAAATTCATTCTGGCATTTATCTCTATCTAGGGCCTCTGAGAGATTCTCACTTACCATAAGCGCCCAATCAATGAAGTGATGTTGGGAACAGATTACCTGGACCAGGAAAAAGTGATGATTGACAAAGTTGAGTGCCTCACTCTCACCTCTAATCCTGTGGAGTAACACCAAAATATCTATGATCTCTAGCTTCAAATTAGTGCCGTATAATGTCTTCAGCAGCTTCCCTTTGGTGCTCTTGGGTTCTTGAAACCATGCTTTCATTATCTCCTTCTTCCAAACTGCCTTTTTGGCAATATACTCAGTCACCGCTTGACTGTATGTCATTTCTGAATACTCCATTCATTCTAGGATACAAAGAGAGTTCTGGACGGACTCTCTATCAATAGAGAGAAGCACCATGTCATCGAGCAGAGGGATTTTTTTGGTGTTTGGGTTGTATCAGGTGATACATTCTCGGACTAGCTCTGGGACTTGAACTGCTACAGGAAAACCGACTGCTTCAACTAACCCGCTCTCCTTTAGTTTTTTAGTAATCACATGCATCTGGTCTGCCTTCAACCTATTCTAAATTTTTTTGCATCTCAAAGAACTTCAAAGAAGTGTCTGAGATCTTATGCTAGTCAGAGGTAATGCCATTCATTCCATCGACTCCCATGAATCTGGAAGCCATGTTTCTGATGATTCATATTTGGAAATTAGAAGTATCTCTTAGGGGTGCGGGAGCAAGGAATAGCTAAAATATGAGACTTTGAATTGAAAACAATTTGGCGAGAAAATGGTGTCTCTCGTTCGCAACTTTCAACTGATTTTATACTTTTGAATTCTTACCATTTAACGACTGACTTCCCATGCCACACGAATGAAAAGACCCCAACATTAATGAAAAATCCCATTATGAAGTAAAACGGCTTTATTCTAAGTAATTACCTTGCTTTTATGGGCCATTAAGAAATGTCTCTTCACTATTAGTAACTGCAACGGTAACTTTTCTGAGGTAGCAAAAAATCACTTTTTTGCTTCTCCTTTGGGTGGAGAAGTGCTTTTGGAGTGCTCTTGGTTCAAAAATCTGCCAAGAGGGAAATTTGGTCTATCAAGATGCCAAAATGGCATGTGTTGATTTCATCTACCTTCTTTATATCTCAGATTCTTTATGAGATAGATTCTTCCCCAAAATTGCTTCATTTAAATGGTTTGGTGGAAAACATACTCTGTGAGTCAAAACCCGCTTGTAGGAGTAGGGGATAAGTCATTTTCCACTTTTCTGCCTTTAGGCTTATTTTCTCGATTTATTTCTATTGAATCATTCCTCTTGACTTGTAGAGGTGTAATCGAGACACAACAGCCCTTCTTTAGCCTAAAGGATCCACTTTAGAGCTATACTTCTTGTCTTTGAATCACTTAGTAGTCATTGGTGGAAGATGCACTTTGTTGATACTTTTTCGATAGTGGAGAGGCTCGAACCTGATTTTTTGCCAAGCTACAAAATGAAGGATTATGGCTACATACTTCCATTGTGTGTAACATTGGTGTTAGAAATATTCAAACCAAGGCCTTTACCAGATTGGGAACTTAACCTACCCAATGAAAACATAAACTCATAAGCCAAAACCCTTCGGTTCACAAAAGAGAAGGCAATTTGGAAAAATTTGGTAAAGGCTTCCTAGGATAAGGGAAAGCTTTATAGACTTAGACTCAGGACAAACAAGAAGCTTTCAAGACCACCACTATACATTAAACACTCACTTTTGTCTGACAGGTATGAGGACTAAAAGTGGGGCAACAACTAGCTTTGTCTGGGGACTTGGACATTCACATGTCGAAGCAGGGAATCTCAGATCTCTGGTTCTGCAAAGCTCAACAAAAGGTGGCTCACAACAAAAGTAAAGCAAGACACAAAAATGGAAAACATGAAGGGAACCTAACTAGGAAAACAAAAGTAGGAACTATATGTAACTATTGTACAATATAGGGATTACCTATTTTCAATTTAAACCTAATAGAGCTTCAAATCCTGACCATTATACGTCAGGGGTAGCGCTTCGCCATCTGGATATGTCAGTTTTAAAGAATTCTTCTCGAACGTTTGATGGATCTTGAAAGGTCCTTTCCATAGTGTTTCCAATTTTCCATGCATGCGCTTGGGTTCGCTACGCTTGTCCCACAACAACACCATGTCTCCTATCATAAATTTTTGGGGTATTCTCTTTTTATCAAACAAAATCTTTACACGTATCTAATGCTGTGTAATATGGTCTACCATTTTCTCTCTTTCTTCTTCCATTTTTTTTAGGTACAGAATCCTCTTTTCTAAACCATCTTCATATATGTCATCTTCTACTACTGTTCTCAGTTTGCAAGTTGCTAACTCCAGTGGTAATGGAAGGCTGGCCTCTACTTGGTAAACAAGTTCAAAAGGGGATACACCTATGGCTATTTTGGGAGTCACTCTATCTTCCCAGAGGGCTTCATGGATTTTATTATGCCAGGTTCTTTGGTTTTTAACTACAAGCTTCTTCATGATATTCACCAAGTTTTTATTGATGGATTCAGCTTGGCCATTCCCTTGAGGGAAATAGTCAGAAGAATGACTGACCATGATGCCATACTCAAAGAAAAATTTAGTAATTTCTTGAGAAGAAAATTATGCAGTGTTATCCATAACTAACTTAATAGGCACACCAAACCTTACCAGGATGCTTTCTTTGATGAATTCACATACTACTTCTGAAGTAGTCCTCTTGGTTGCTTTCACCTCCACCCATTTTGTGAAGTATTCAGTCACAATGATTATGTAGGTATGACCTGCACTAGACATGGGGTTTATAGGACCAATAAAATTGAGACCCCATTGTTGAAAATGAGCTTAAATTATCACCGGTCTCAGAGGCAACACTGCTAACTGTGGCTTTCTGGTAAACATTTTGCATTTTTCACACTTTTCTACCCTGTGGTAAGCATCTCTGAACATTCCTGGCTAGTAATAAAATTGCCTTAGAATCTTGAATGTGGTAATTGACGAGGAGAAATGTCCTCCGTAGGCTTCATCATGAAATACTTTTAACAACTTCTCTTGTTGCTATCTGTCGACACATCGGAGAAAGGTCCCATCTATTGATCTCTTATATAACCTATCTTCCTAGATAACATATTTAGAAGCCTTCAGTTTCAGGTCTCTTCTTTTCTTAGAAGTCATCCCTTTAGGGCATTCACTATATGTAAGGAAATACATGATGTTTTCAAACCAGGGGTCTTGCATACTTACTGCCAAAACCAATTGCGTAGCTTTTGGATCTTCACTTGCTTGGTATTTTGCCATTGCCTTGCATAGTGCATTGCCTCTCACCAGCCTTGTGGGCTTGATCTCTACATCATATTCTTGTGTTTTAGCTACCCATTCTCCTCTATTGTTACATCCTACATCCTATTGAGTCAATATGATTTTCATTGTGATATCAGGTACATACACAAGAGAATGTGAGTGTAAGATGTAGAATATGAAATTCTTTAAAGCCTTAATGACTGCGGAAGTGTGTTTTTCAGCTTGGGAGTATTTCAGCTCATGATTTTTTAGAGGCGTGCTCATAAAAGCAATAGGATCTTAGACTCCCTCCTCATTTTCCTGCATGAGAAGGGATGATAGAGTATGTTTAGAAGAATAACAATAAATTACAAAGTCTTTCTTATAATCTGGATGACATAACACCGGAGCATTGGCTATGGCGTTCTTTATTTTTTTGAAGGCTTGCTTACCAGATTCATTCCTCTTAAAATTCACATTTCCCTTCATCATATCAACTATACATTTAGTAATTTCCTAAAAGTATGGAATGAACCTCCTAAGAAAGTTAACCTGGCCAAAAAAAGATTTTACTCTAGTTTTATTCATAGGTAAACTCAATTGCTAAATAGATTTGACCCTTTCTAGATCGATTCTTATGCCTTCCTAAGAGAAAATGTGACCTATCAATTTCCCCTTAGTTACAAAAAAGACTGACTTCTTGGGATTTAATGAAATACCATCCTCCCGACACCTTTGCAATACTTTCTTTAAGTCATTTATATGATCTATTCTTTTCTTAGAGAATACAGTAAGATCGTCCAAATACATACCAATGATTTTATTCTTCATATCACTGAAAGAAAGGTCCATACCTCTATGAAAAGTAGCTCCACCATTGATTAGCCCAAATGGCATTCTGTAATAAGCGAAAGTGCCCCATGGGGTGGTGAATGCCATTTTATGCTGGTCCACTTTCTCAACTTCTATCTGATTATATCCTGAAAAGCCGTACAACATAGACATCATTTCAGCTCCGGCTACAATCTGCAGTAAGTGATCCATATTGGGAAGAGAATAATTGTCTTTCAAAGAAGATTGGTAAAGGTTTCTAAAGTCTACACAAATTCTTATTTCTCTATTCTTATTCCTCACAGGTACTATGTTTTCCACCCAAGTAGAGTGGTGTACAGGATAGATGATCCTTGCTTTAATAATTTTATCTACTTCCCTAAATATTGCATCAGCAACTTTGGGATTATATTTTCTTTTCTTTTTCCTGAACGGGGTAGCTTCAGGTTTTAAGGGGATTTGATGTTTGAATTTCCCACCCATAAAACTTTTTAGGTCTTCATATCTCCAAGCGAAAACGTCTGAATATTCTAGGAAGAGTTTCTTGGCTTCGTTCTGTTCTTCTTCAGTACAACACTTCCCAATTTTGATCATCTTGGGATCTTTCTCAGTTCCAATATTCATTCCTTCATATTCGCTAGTAGTAGGACCTCTTTTGATTCTTTTCTTCTTCACAAAAGTATCGTTCCTGTTGAAAATTTTTTCAAGGTTAACTAGATGGGGTGGAATGATATTACCTTGCAGCTGGATAACCTCTGACTTATCTTTCTTTTTCTTGTCCGGATGATCTCCTTTATGATTTCCATAGACTTCTTTGTGGAAGTCGTCACCACTCTCTAGGAAGAGAAGGAGATTCTTGTCATCTTCGAATACTTGCCAATCTTCCACATTATCAGGTACAGACGGTTGATATATGACTTCCACTTGGTACTTCTTGTCTTTGAATTGTGGGTGGGGAAGGAGTAATGAAGCTGACACAGCCAGGGAGTCTGCTTTGGCATTCAACTCCCTTGGCATTGATTCAATAAAGAATGCATCCATTGTTTCTATCTCACCCCATACTCTATTTTTGTAGTTCTTCAATCTGTGATTTTTAATAGAGTATTGATTCTTAACTTGGCGCACTATAAGCTCTGCATCACCACGAGCTCTCAAAATTTTCATGCCCTTTTCCTTTGCAGTGATGGTTCCTAATAGAAGGGCTTTACATTTAGCAATATTTTTGGTATTTCCAAATTCTAATTTATAAGCCATAGGCTCACATATTCCATTTGGTGATATCAAGACCACACCTACATGGGATCCTAACCAAGCACAACTGCCATCAAATTCAAGTGTCTAGATTTGAGATGACTCTTCTTCAGTGGAAAATTCCTTTCCCAATTCTCCTAGTTTCACCTCTTCATCGTGATCAGCAGTAAATAGCATATATTTTCCAAATTCCAATTCTTGATACAGAATTTGGGCTTTGGGATCATCAGATTTTAGCACTGTAAACTTAGCTTTCTCTTCCGGGACCAATTTAATCTTTTTATTACCCACTGGGATTAAAGCTTGAGACCAATATAACTTTAAATCCCCTCCTAGATCTCTATAGAAACTCCTCATTAGAAACAAACCATAGCTAGCAGGTATATCAACAACCATAATTGTTAACAACATCTTCTTCTCAGGATGGGCTGCTAGTGCCACTTGGGGATCCTTAATTTATCCAACCAGAGGTACTTGCTTGGAGTCCATAGAATAGAACCTACCATGAGATTTAGTAAGGGTAAGGCCTAAAGCTTTAGCTCCTGTTGATGGAATCACGTTATCTGAGGCCCCAAAGTCTATTATACAATTGGTCAACTTGCATCCATTGATATATAAAGACACATAAAATGGATTAGGCTTCTAACCTGGGAAAGTAGCTAACACAGATGATTCACCTTGCTTAATGGGCTTCGCAAAAATTGACTCATTTTCTATAGAATTCATGGCGTTCTGGTTTTGGTTTTGATTCCCTTCATTACAATAATCTACTAATTTCTACAATTCTATAGGATTGGATTTTAGATAATCTATGGGAGATATTTGAATTCAAGAGTCTCTATAGAATTGAATAATGTCAAAAGATCTTTGCTCCTTATCTGGTTGTAGAATTCTCACACTTTGATTGGCTTCCTTAGAGTTGGAGGTAGACGCCTCATTATTTTTAGGTGGGGGAGGAGAGGTAGGACCTTTATCTTTCTGGCTCTTGGTCAAGACCATATAGGAAGTCCTGTCTATGGTCACATAACATGTTGCTCCTTGTTTTTAATTAGACTCATACTCTAAATATAAGTTTTCAGAGTCACCATTGAGTATGAGTCTAGTTCGGTGTCAGAGACTCTAGCATTCCATTCATCAGTTTGATGCATTTGCCAAGCATGGGCTACATCAGGGTAGCTTTCTCCGTCATGGTCTATAGTTAGATGAAAGGCACACATATTCCCTCTTTTAGGGGGGGCTTCAATAGCTAGTCTTTATGGTGGACCATTTAACTGTAGTGTTTTACTGTCATCATTCCTCCCATCATTTCCCCTTCCAGGTTGCTCTTGATAGTTCTGTTGATAAGGGTTATTGAATCTAGGAAGCTTCCTTTTGAAGGCAATGAATTCATTTAACAATTTTTGGATCATCTCATCAGATGATGTAGTACCACTAGTACAGGTTCTTAACTGGATTTCCCTCTTCCATTTCCCAGATGAGATCATGTGGTCTTCGAGTTCCATGATAGGTCTCTGTGTAGCATCCAAACCTGCAGGATTAACTCTTCTTAGATCATAATTAATGTCTGGTGGCATAACACTTATAAAGAATGTTTTCAAATTTCCCTTTGTAGGCCTGTCAGCCACTGGAATATGATTTACAAGCTTATTGAATTTAGCTATGAAATCTCTCATACTAATAGAAGGCTCTTTCTTGATAGAGGTTAATTGCGTCAATAGAGCATGTTCATCTTCTACAATTTTGAACCTTCTTTCAAAATTATCTCTCATGGACGCTCAGTCTGTAATAGAAGAATTTGGTAGGTGGTGAAACCAATCGGCAGCGCCCTCAACAAGGGTCTCAAAAAATAGTCTAACGGCCACATCCTCTTCTCGTACTGCTAAAATATTGATAGAAGAAAATAATGCAGCAATATGTTCATCTGTAGATACTTTCCCATCTCTAGAAAATTTAGGAAAATTCTTTCTAGACCCTAAGGGAAGAGGATTGTATGCTTCTAACTGTAGGGGTCCGATAGCAGTGGCCCAAGGGAGTGCCATTGTTACTTGAGGTAAATAAGGGGTTAGATTGATAACAGGGGGAGCAACTACTCCGTGTAACATTAACACTTGGCAAGTGGTGGATAAAAGAGTAGACTGCTTAGGGGGTGAAGAAGTTCTACTCTAGCTTTTGGCATTTCTATTCTTCAGCGAGGCACTTCAAGAAAAGAAAAATTAATATCTGCAAGTATCGCAAAGACTGGATCTGTACTTCCTTCTTTCTTTGTGCTCCTGAGAAATATTTTAGGCTCCAGATTTTTAACTAATTCTGTGGCCTAGCTTCACGCTCAACTTGGCACTGTTCTCTTCTTTAATTTCTCCTTTGGAATGCTCTTTCAAGTGCTTCTTCTCTAGCTTCTTCTTTCTCTAGCACTTGACTGGCATTTATGTAATGTTCGGTGCTTCTTCTGTTCCTCCAGGAAAAAGTGTTTAGCGAGGAAAGAAGATCTTCTTGATGGTCTTGAAAACCAAGATTTGGTTGGAGTACAAGAATTATATTTTCATGGGGAAGCACCATCTTTCCACATGATATGCTTATGGTGTAACGACTATTCGTCTCCCCAGCAGAGTTGCAAAAATCGGTTAGTAAATAGATTGTTCTTTTCAATTTAACTCTAAAATACCCAAAATGCTTAAGAACAATCGAATATAATAGTTGGAAAATTGTTATTGAAAAAACCAATTTCCCTCTGAATTTAAAGGTAGAACTCCCTTATATGAATGATCTTTAGTGAATTTTGCTCTTTCCTAGTCTTACAAGGGTATGTTCTTAACCCGCGAACAGAAGAGGCAAACCAAGCTAATCCTAGGTAGGAAATAGCTCAAGCAGGACAAATTCAATTCTAAATCTAGCCAACTCTAAAATTTTATCAATCAGATTAACTCCCAAAATTGGTAATGCATAAAATTCTACTAAAAATGAAGATGCAAGACTAAAGACTAATGATGAAACAACAATGAATCGATCTATATCACAAGAACATTTTCCAAACTCAAGATAACAATGAGTTTCCCCTTTAGCTAATTGTATCGAATCGTAATACAGAGCCCTGGTTCAAACACATATTGTAAATCCAAATTCAAAGAAACATCCAAATTCAACAGAAAGATAAATGCAATGCAAATGGAACAGATAAAACAATGGTATTCAGACATACAAATTTGACTCAGCAAAATACTATCTTTCACACCAAAATTTAGCCGACCTTTGTATTGATTTTGGAAATAATACATATAGGGTCCTAGATTGGACCGTTACAAGGAAGGGGGAGAATCAAAATAGTTCAACTTCCCCCACTAGAGATGATAACCAAAGGTTTATTGGTTACAATAGTATAAAAAATAGCACAAGGGGGAATCTATTTAAGCTTCAGTTTCCTTCCCCTTGTCTAATTTATCCCTATAGGCTGTAATAGCTGTAATGACTCGAATGAGTTCTTCATGCCTATTGACGTGGATATTAGTGTATTGAATGAGCCACCTAGAATGTTCCTTGGCGAGAATCTTAATGGCATCAGTCTGATCTTTTAGTTCTTTTGTCACTCTGAAAATGCATCCACTCAATTGCTGGAGTTCTGGTACTTTTTCTAGATGGGAGGAAGAATCTTATGTAAGTTTATGCAAATAATTGGAAAATGAATTCTGCATATTGGCTACTCTGATTATTTCTTTGCCCTGACCACTGGTCTATGATTCTGTATGAAGCCCTAAGAGGAGTTTGAAATCTTTTCCCTGCTCCTCTTTGATCTTGACATTTGTCTATTGCAATCCTGCTTCGGCTTGGATGATCATCTCGATCTTAAACTCTACACTCTGAAGCCATTCGATCAAAGGCTCATCTCCTTTCTGTAGAATCTTAGCTTTTAGAGCTTCTTTATTCTTCATCTTTACTACCACATGCAACATAACTATAAATTCCTGGCACTTCACCCTTTCTGACATGAGAGTCTATAGGTTTGTAGCAATGTTATTGCTCTCTACCTCCAACCTTAGAAGGGTATTACCTAGTTGTTCAACCACTACTAGTCACTCAGACTCGAGCCTCTCAATCCACCATTTACCAATCTACACATAATGTTGGTCTTCTTGCAACTTAGCCAGAATGGCTTGGTTCTCCACAACACTGGGGTCAAAGGTGGTTTGGGTGCTGGGAACGCTTGCAATCGGAGTGAGGAACTCCATGATGAAGTTGGTCAGCTCAGCCACTTCTTTCTTAAGTTGAACTTTGGCTGTCTTGAGCCCCTCGAGCTCTTCTTTTATCACTACATTGGTAGATTCCCACCAATCCACCTTAGTGTCATGACGATCCAACCCAATATCAAATGACTGCAACTGAAAGTCTCAAGAAGTCATATCTTCAAATTTACCTTCCTTAGTTGGCTTGGCCACTTCCATGGTGAAGTACCCAGTCTCAGGATCACGACCCAGGGTAGACATTGTCTTCACTTTCATCTCTTTACTGATAGTGGCCTTGGGATGAAAGGCTCATGATAGAGTGTCTTTACTGGAAGCCCCTTCTTCTGCCCTTTTCCTCTTGCATTCCAAAGTATGTTCTATCCATGACTCTGCATTGTTGGCAGAAACCAACTCCTCAATGAACAATTTCCTTATGACTGCAGGTGTAGCCTTTAGTTTCAAAGCAAATGGATTTAATGAAGTAGGATAAGAGGACACCAATTTGGCTAATGAAGTGACCTTCTGATTCTTCCTAGCCTCTCCTTCTGATTATGTTGTTGAAGGAGTATCTTCACCCACTTCCACTATGATAGGAGACCCTCTCCTTGGAGACTCATGTGTTGAGGTGTCGACCAATACATCTACTATGGCTACTTTTACTGACCGTTCTGGTTCTGCATCCTTGGTGAGCTCCTTTGTTATTTTGATATTTAGAAGTGATCCTTCTCCACAATTCTTGTCCAATGTGATTGTTTTCTCAGGAGGTTCATCACCTCCTCCCACGAGCTGGGTTGATTCTTTAGCAACAGTTGGAATCGTTACCAAAAAAGTGGTTGCAGTACCAGCAACATCCTTTTTCAGGGTTTGTTGAGTAGGAGGCTTCCTTTCTGACCTCTTCATTTGGCCTACAGTCCATTCGACCCATTGTTCTGTTCTTTTATAGATACCCCCCATTAGAGTTTGCAAATCACTAATGGCTTGGTCCAACATAGGTTCAAAACTAATAGGGGTGAGCTTTATCTCCTCTAGATATGTATTATCATACATATGGTTTCCATCATCTTCTAGCCCCTCTACTGCAATGTTAACATTGAACCTTTTGATTTGTTCAATAGTTAACCATGCATAGAATCTCTCTCTGCTTTCCAAATCATCCTTACAATTATCCCAGTAGTCTTCAATATCATGTACGTGATGAATTGCATGGCTCATTTGCAATACATCCATGGCATTGTTCACTGGGTCATATTGTAGTCTTAAGACATTGTAGGTTTCCAAAGAAGACCTCTTTGAGAACGTCTTGAGAACATTCTTTGCCTCTGACTAGGACATCCAACTATAAGCTCTGATGGTCATGGGGAAGTTGTATCCCTTCTTGTTAGCCTTAGCATAGAGTAATTTCACTTGGAGTGCTTGCCTCATTACTTTGATCAGCACGATCATATCAGTAGGATACCTAGGCACATTTAAAGGTAAATCATCAAAACTTGCAAGACAAAGATATGGGAAACCTCTAAACTGAATAAAATAACACCCACACTAGCTGATAAAGGCCATGGCCTCAGGAGAGAATCTCCTTTCTGGACAGCCTTGGAGCTCCCACACAATCTCATTGTAAACACATCATTAACTCAAAGATACTCAGCATAACTGTTATGTAATTGCAAAGAGGGGAAAAATTCATAACTCTTGACATCATAAGGAAATTCCTCTAATTTGGGAAGATCTTGCCAAATTTGGAGTGTAGACAGAATATATAAGAGGACTGAAGACATGTAAAATTCATTCTGGCATTTAGCTCTATCTAGGGCCTCTGAGATATTCTCACTTACCATAAGCACCCAATCAATGAAGTGATGTTGGGAACAAATTACCTAGACCAAGAAAAAGTGATGATTGACAAAGTTGAGTGCCTCACTCTCACCTCTAATCCTGTGGAGTAACACCAGGATATCTATGATCTCTGTCTTCAAATTAGTGTCATATAATGTCTTTGTCAGCTTCCCTTTGGCACTCTTGGGTTCTTGAAACCATGCTTTCATTATCTCCTTCTTCCAAACTGTCTTTTTGGCAATATACTCATTCACCGCTCCAATGTATGTCATTTTTGAATACTCTACTCATTCTGGGATACATAGAGAGTTCTGGATAGACTCTCTATCAATAGAGAGAAGCACCGTGTCATCAGGTAGAAGGATTTGTTTAGTGTCTGGGTTGTATCAGGCGATACATTCTCAAACTAGCTCTGGTGCTTGAACTGCTACACAAAATCTGGCTGCTTCAACTAACCCGCTCTCCTTTAGTTTTTCAGTAATCACGTGCCTTTGGTCTGCCTTCAACCTATTTTTAAAATTCTTCATGTTGAATAACTTCAAAGAAGTGTCTGAGATCTTATGCCAGTCAGAGGTAATGCCATTCATTCCATCAAATCCCATGAATCTGGAAGCCATGCTTATGATAATTCATATTTGGAAATTAGGAGTATCTCTTAGGGATGCGGGAGCAAGGAATAGCTAAAATATGAGACTTCAAATTCAAAAAAAATTGGAAAACAAATGGTGGCTCCCATTTGCAACTTTCAACTAATTTTATACTTTTGAATTCTTACCGTTTAACGGGCGACTTCCCGCACCACATGAATGAAAAGACCCCAACATTAATGAAAAAGCTTTTTATGAAGTAAAACAACTTTATTTGAATTAATTACCTTGCTTTTAATATCTCTTCACTTTTAGTAACCGCAACAATAACTTTTCTGAGGCAGCACAAAATCACTTTTCTGCTTCTCCTTTGGGCGGAGAAGTGCTTTTGGAGTGCTCTTGGTTCAAAAACCGCCAAGGGGGAAATTTGGTCTATCAAGATGCCAAAATGGCATGTGTTGATTTCATCTACCTTCTTTATATCTCAGATTCTTTATGAGATAGATTCTTCCCCAAAATTGCTTCATTTAAATGGTTTGGCAGAAAACATACTCCGTGAGTCAAAATCCGCTTGTAGGAGGAGGGGAGAAGTCATTTTCCGCTTTTCTAGCCTTTAGGCTTATATCCTTGATTTATTTCTATTGAATCATTCCTCTTGACTTGTAGAGGTGTAATCCAGACACAACAACCCTTCTCCAGCCTAAAGGATCCATTTTAGAGCTGTACTTCTTGTCTTTGAATCACTTAGTAGTTGTCGGTGGAAGATGCACTCTGTTGATACTTTTCCACCAGTGGAGAGGCTTGAACCCAATTTTCTGCCAAGCTGCAAAATGAAGGATTAGAGCTACATACTTCCATTGTGTGTAACACTAGTGTTAGAAATCTTCAAACCAAGGTCTTTACCAGATTAGGAACTTAACCTACCCAATGAAAACATAAACTCATAAGCCAAAACCCTCTGGTTCACAAAAGAGAAGGAAATTTGGAAAAATTCGGTAAAGGCTCCCTATCCTAAGGGAAAGTTTTCTAGACTTAGACTCAGGACAAACAAGAAGCTTTCAAGACCACCACTATACATTAAACACTCACTTTTCTCTGACAGGTATGCTGACTAAAAAAGGGGAAACAATATGGAAGATCATTACGCCTTTAGGGAAATAGGATGAAAATGCCATAACTTCAAGGACAAAATACACAAAAAACAAGAAAGCATGCACAAAAAATCAAAATAAAACCAATATTTTGTCCCTAGTCAAGCTCAAAATTGATTGAATAATTGATTGGTTGATTGATTAATGAAGAGGATAAAAATTTCAATGATAAGAACAATGCATACCCTAAGTATTGGGAAGAATACATCCCATTATGATGATTGGATCAAAGGTGATAAATCGATTATCATCTTACTCAGATCAAGAGTATGGATTGATTAATGACATTATGCTACATTGCAAGATTAGATTACATGGATTAGGATTGATTGCACTTGGTTGGAATGATTTGGGATTTTTGGATTAGAGGGATAAGAATATTGGATAGGATAAGGTTACACAAAATATAATAGAGGATGGACGGAGGATAATGTTTTTGGATAGGATTATGTTAGATGGTGGATAAATGATAAATGGACTGGGACCAATGATAAGGGATAACATCAAGGCCCCAATAAAAGGATGGAAGGATGGATATATTTATTTTATACATGAAGTAGAGGGATTGATTGGATGGATAGTTCTAAGATATGGTATACTAAATTATGGAGGATAGGAGGATGGAGATTCAAGCAATGAAATAACCCATAGTAGATGTAGGCAACTAAGGATGAAAGGATGATGGATAAAGATTTAAGAGATGGAAGGATAATGTGTAACATATATGGATGGAAAAGGAGGTAAGACTTCTATTTACAAATCATGCATGGGTTTTTGTTTCTTTACTTCTAGTTTGATCAAGATCAAAAGGTAGGAAAGACATATGGGTTTGGATATGAGATATGAGAAGGAGGATATGGATAGGTTTGTCAAGATCAAGCTAAGAAAGTGTGATTGTATGAGTTAATTTTGGCCTTCTAAATCAACCACACACTTCAACATAGTCATTCTTCACCAGGTACAGCCAAGACTGAATATGAGTTATTCATCCTGACTGTCTGCGTGATTCGACCTATTGCC